>JAQOTM010001859.1:0-25116 GCA_029168755.2 Tillandsia fasciculata
CCGCGCGGCGCCGTCGCCGCTTGCGGCGGCGTCCGGTCGTCCGCGATCGTTCTCCCCCTCCCCGCGCGATGCCCTAGCGGCACCGCGCGTCTCCGCCGTCCGTTCCGTCCGTCTAGCACAATTACGACGACGGCGACGGTAACGGGGACGGCGGAGAAACTCAAGAAATTGACGAAAAGGCGACAGGAAAAATCCGGAAAAATTACTAAAAAATGTTCTACTAACCGGAGATCGTCGGGAAGGTGTCCGGTCGTGTTTCTTGCCTTCGGGTCGGCGTTTGGGACGATCGGCTCCTTCTCTTTTCCTTCTCCTTCCTCCGGTTAGGGTTCCGTTCTCTCTTTTCTTTCCTTTTCCTCACCGGTTGGGGTTTCGGTACGCACGAAAGAGGAGGGTTTGAGGAGGCGGTATTTAAAAATAGGGTTTCGTTCGGTAAACGGGGGAATAAATAGATCTCATTATCTATTTATCCTTTTTATCCAATTTCACGCATACGCACCGTCAAAATCCTTTCGGATATTTTGACTCCGATTAATTAATTTATTAATTGATTAGTCCTTACCGATAACCCTATTACTTAATTATTTAATTAATATCCGCTTTATCTTACACGTGCGTAACTAGGAAAACCCAAAACATCCTGTTTCTATTTCTCAAATAAATATCTGACTTACGAGATAAAATCTTCACCCTTTTAAATCCTGGCCACCGATTATTTAATCACCTTCATTAAATAATCATGGGGGATAAATTCCCACTTGGATTTAAATCATCGGTTATTTAAATTTCCAATTTTCAAATCCCGGTCACCGATTATTTAATCCCCTTCATTAAATAATCTTGGAAAGATAAATTTCCAAATTTAAGTATCTGGATTTTATCTCTTATCCAATCCGCGAGATAAAATCCCCCCTTTTATTCGTACGTAGGAGGATTTAAATTTCCGTCACCGGATAATTGATTAATTAATTAATTAATTATCCCCTACGAGATAACCCACCTCATCTCTAACGGGTGCAAGATATTTTTGCACGGTTTCCGAAGCGTGACTAATTACCGCGTCGCTAAGGATCCCGTTCCGGGAGATCCCGACATCGGATTTCGAATCCGATCGCACCGTCGGTCATCGTTTTTCGCGCTCTATCGCAGAAAAATACACACACCTTGTCCCGGCCGACTTTTGAAAATTAAATAATTTTATTTCGCTTAAGGCTTAAGCGATTACATGTGGTTCAAAAATACCCCTAAGGGTCGGGTCACTACACCACTCACACTTTATAAAAAGTTTCGTCCCGAAACTTAAGCTCAATCCTCACTAAACACCTCAGGAAAGCATTCCCTCATTTTCGACTCCAGTTCCCACGTCGCCTCGCGCTCGTCGTGGTTGCTCCACTGGACCTTCACATAGGGGATTGTTCGGTTGCGCAACTTCTTGTCCTCTCTTGCCAAAATCCGCACCGGCGTCTCCTCGACGCTCAAATCCTCTCGCAACTCGATGGTGGAGGCATCCAAGGCATGAGAGGGGTCTGCCAGGTATTTCCGGAGCATTGAAACATGGAAGACGTTGTGGACTCGTTCGAGGTTCGGTGGCAGGGCTAAGCGGTATGCCACCGGTCCTACGCGCTCCAGGATTTCGAACGGTCCCACGTACCTCGGACTTAGCTTTCCCTTTATGCCGAAACGCCGGTTTCCCTTGGAGGGTGAAACCCGGAGCAGCACATGCTCGCCCACCATAAACTCTAGGTCTCGGCGTCTGTTGTCCGCGTAACTCTTCTGCCTGCTCTGGGCGGTCAGTAACCTTTGCTTAATTAATCGCACCTTTGCTTCGGTCTCCTCCACCAAATCTGGGCCCAGAAACTTTCGCTCACCTAAGTCGTCCCAGCATATTGGAGACCGACAGCGGCGCCCGTACAGTGCCTCGTACGGCGCCATCTGAATACTGGCCTGGTAACTATTATTGTAGGCAAATTCCACCAGGGGCAAACACCGTGCCCACCCTTCGCCCAAGTCCAGAACGCATGCTCGAAGCATGTCCTCCACGATCTGTATCACCCGCTCTGATTGCCCATCGGTTTGCGGATGAAAAGCTGTGCTGAAGTGCAACTTGGTCCCCATCGCTTGTTGCAGGCTTCGCCAAAAGTTCGACACAAAACGTGTGTCTCTGTCCGACGTGATGGATGTCGGTACTCCGTGCAACCTTACTATTTCATCGATATATGTTTGTGCCAGTCGTTCCCGAGTCCACGTCGTGTGTATGGGCAAAAAGTGGGCCGATTTCGTCAATCGGTCCACGACCACCCATATCGCATCGTGTCCCTGTGGCGATCTCGGGAATCCGGTCACAAAATCCATGGTGATCATATCCCACTTCCACTCGGGCACCGGTAACGGTTGCAATTTTCCTGCCGGGCGCTGGTGCTCGGCCTTCACCTGTTGGCACACCAGGCAGTGTGCCACAAATCGCGTCACGTCTCCCTTCATTTTGGGCCACCAGAAGGTTTGCTTGACGTCCTTGTACATCTTCGTTCCCCCGGGATGCGCTGCATATGGGGCAGCATGCGCCTCCCGCAGAATCTCCTCCTTGAGCTCCGGTAGATCCGGCACGCAGATTCGTCCCCGAAATCGTATCGTGCCGTCGGAGTTCACCATGAAATCGCTCTCCTTGTCGGCGGTTATTCTACTCCGCACCAGCTGGAGCTGATTATCAGTCGATTGGCCTTCGAGAATCCTGTCCAGCAGAGTAGGTCTGACCACCAATGTCAGAAGCTGTGCGACTGTCCCTGCCGGTACTACCTCTAGTCTTAATCGCGAAAATTCCGCAATCAGACTATCCTGCCGTGTAATGGCGCTTACATCCGCCTCCACGGCCTGTCCTTTGCGACTCAGGGCGTCGGCCACCACGTTGGCCTTTCCCGGGTGATAGTGGATCGTTAGATCGTAGTCCTTTAATAGCTCAAGCCACCGCCTTTGTCGCAGATTTAGCTCCCTTTGGGTGAAGAGGTACTTGAGACTCTTATGATCTGAGTACACATTGCAGTGTGCCCCATACAGGTAGTGTCTCCAAAGCTTGAGGACAAACACCACCGCTGCGAGTTCCAAATCGTGCACGGGGTAATTCCGCTCATACTCCTTGAGCTGCCTTGATGCATAAGCTATGACCTTTCCCCGTTGCATGAGTACTCCACCCAATCCATTTCGCGACGCATCGCAATATACTTCGTAATCCTCCCCTGGCTCTGGCAGGGCGAGAATCGGGGCTCGCGTCAACCTATCCTTAAGCTCCTCGAAGCTTCTCTGGCACTTATCCGTCCAGATGAACTTTTCCCCCTTTCTTGTCAGACGGGTTAGGGGGGTGGCTATCTTGGAGAAGCCCTCCACGAAGCGCCGGTAATACCCGGCCAATCCCAGGAAGCTTCGAATTTCCGTCACCGTGGTCGGTCGGGGCCAGTCTGTCACCGAATCTATCTTCTTCGGATCCACCGCGACTCCAGCCGCCGAGATTACATGCCCCAAGAAACCGACCTCTCGGAGCCAAAACTCACACTTTTTGAGTTTGGCGTAGAGTTTCCGTTCCCGAAGGGTCTGGAGGACTGTGCGCAGATGTTCTTCATGTTCCTCGTCCGTACGCGAGTAGATGAGGATATCGTCGATGAAGACAACCACGAACAAGTCTAGAAAGGGTTTGAATACCCTGTTCATCATATCCATGAACACTGCCGGGGCATTTGTGAGCCCGAACGGCATTACCGTAAACTCGTAATGGCCATAACGAGTACGGAAAGCCGTTTTGGGGATGTCCTCCCCCTTGACCCGGACCTGATGATAGCCCGACTGCAGGTCAATTTTTGAGAACACCGTCGCCCCCCGTAACTGGTCAAAAAGGTCGTCGATTCTTGGCAGGGGGTACTTATTCTTGATAGTGACCTTATTTATCTCCCGGTAGTCGATGCACAACCGGAGACTTCCGTCCTTCTTTCTCACAAACAGGACGGGCGCGCCCCAAGGTGACGCGCTTGGTCTGATGAAACCTTTGTCCAAAAGGTCCTCCAACTGTGCCTTGAGTTCCTTCAGCTCCGCGAAGGCCATCCTGTACGGTGCCTTGGTGATGGGCTTGGTGCCGGGGAGCAGTTCAATTGGGAAGTCAACCTCTCGTTCCGGCGGCATTCCGGGAAACTCCGCCGGAAATACATCCGGGAATTCCCTTACCCCGGGACCGCTGAGCCTGGTCTGGGGAGCGGCCCCGAGCTACATGACAGCCCATCGGGTTCCCGGTTGCAAGGCATAGGGCGGAGCCTATTTATTCCTTGCATGGCCCTTAATGGGCCCCGAATACACCGGGTTTTCCTAGGCTTCGAAATCCGCCCGCGCGCATTGGCCGGGGGAGGTTTCGCCTAATACTTAAGGGTCCTAGTGAGGGGGAGAGAGAGAAGAAGTCTAACGAGGGTAGCTGGCTAAGGTGCAATCGGCTCTCTAAAAAAAAATAAAAACTAAATAGTAATCACCTGCCGTCACTAAGTCTGG
Organism: Tillandsia fasciculata; assembly: GCA_029168755.2. NCBI lineage: Eukaryota > Viridiplantae > Streptophyta > Magnoliopsida > Poales > Bromeliaceae > Tillandsia > Tillandsia fasciculata. The sequence continues at coordinate 4,519 of JAQOTM010001859.1, forward strand.
GACGTCGCGTCCTCTGCTGCAGTATCCCGGGGAACCCGTCCGCAGCCCCTGGGCCAGCGTCGTACGGCGTGCTGGGGGAGGGGCCTAACGTCTGAGGAGTCCGAGGAGTCTGAGGAGTCTGAGGGTTCCCGGTTGTCGGGCGGGTCCCTTGGCTGAATGGGAGACGCGGCACTGTCTGGTTCCTTCTGCGGTGGTGGCGTAGGGGCGGCGGCGGCGGGCCTCTGAGGGCAGACGTCAAGAGTGTGATCCGGCAACCCGCACCGGTTGCAGTAATGGTACCTCCAAGTACACTCCGCTACCGGGTGCGCACCCTGGCAGATCACGCACGGCCCCTGAGGTGGTTTCGCGTCCCTCGCTGGAGCCGGTTCTTCCTTCCGCGCCCCCTCCGGTGGTCCCCCTCCTCGATCTTCTTGGGCGGGGCCCCCTTGGGGAATGGGTGTAGCAGTCCTCTCTGTCCTCCTCGTTCGCGGTGCCGGAGGCCTGGTGACCCCCGGTTTCCAAGGGCAGTCGTAACGGTTATGGCCCGGCCTGCCACACCGATAGCAATGATCGCGCCTCCACGGGCAATCCGTCACCTGGTGTGCTCCCACACATATGGGGCAAGGCCTCCCGAGCGGTCTGGGTCCTGCTCTCGTCGCCCTCGCAAAGTCGCCTCTGTCCTCGGGCGCTTGTGTGCCGGGCCCTGTCGCAAGGGGTCCTCCGTCGGACCCGGATAGGCAAACCTCTGTCGTGCGCGTGCCTCGGCCAGTGCCTGCTCTGCTCGCAGGGCTAACATCACCGCCTCGTCGAAGGTGGGGAACCCAGCTGGGGGCATTCCCCGATGGACGTCGTTCATGGCGCCCCGCTGGGTGTGGTCAACACCCTCAAAATCTCGAATCAGTAGGCCCAGGCGCTCCGTAAGGGTTAGCATTTGCCCCGCTATGTCTCGCAGCTGGTTTAGGAGTAAACGGTTGGCGGCAGCTGCGGAATCCATCCTGTCCGTCATGAAACAATTAGTGCTCGGCGGCCGAACCCTGGCCGTTGACTGCTGTAGACAGAGAAACCAGGTTATCTCAAACGTTATCATCCTAGTACCTTGTCCTACATTTATACCTATATTTCGTTCCCATCTCCCCGTACTCTCACGTACTACGCACCTATACCTTGGTTATCTCATGTCCCATTTGCTTGTGGCACCTTGCACTGTGGATGTAAATCCCGTCTACTATGGTTGTGGTTGTATTTTCTCTGATACCATTTAATCTGTCACGCCCCCGGGGGTTTTTGAGTCATTTAAAGCGGAAAATTGCGTGTCTATTTTTTTTTTTTTCTTAATAAGGTGATATAAACCTCAACCCCGGTGCGTGCCAGACCGCCACATACACAAATTCACTCTGTCCACGGACAGAGTCTCCTTTGTATATGCACGGCGTCTCATTTACAACATACAATTCATCACACATTAATCACCAACCAACAACCATACCGTAGACATTCATCACCAATTAAAGCAAGTTTATAAAGCGGCGTCAGTGTTTGGAAAGGATAAAACCCAGCGTTTGCAAAACCCGTGCCCACACGGCACTTCGTTTTGAGAAAACATTTTCGCAATCCTTTAATTTATCATGAAAACATGCCGCATAAAAGGAACGCCACTAAACGTAATTAAAACATAAGAATACACCTCATCCACAGAGCTAATTAATACATGTTCACAACTAAAGCCATCCACAAGCAAATTAAGTATTTATACGAAAAAGGAAATGAGATATAATCATAATAACCAAGTGTCCGACTACGGTCCTCACGACGCAGCCCACCGTCACCCCGGCTGACGCACCTAGTAGCAGTACCTGTCACGGAGTGGGTAACGTCAGTGACAAACAAAGTAGATGTCTAATAGTACCAAGGAAGGAAAAACGAACCGAAAACACCGAGTACACCGTAACCTTTCGTTAAACCCCTGTGCATATTTAAACTGGGCACCAACCCCAGATTATTTATTAATTAAGCTGGGCACCAACCCCAGAGTACCTGTCGGGGAGACTAAAGTCCCCCCTCGTGCACAAACACCTTTTGATGCTTTTAACCTCTTCACGGGGCTAGTGCGGCCCCTATAGCTGCCGTGAAGGGGTCCTCACGGCTCCCACCCCTTTGTGAGGCACACGGGTCAAAAAGACCACTTTTCCGGAAAAGTACACCATGCGGTGGCCCGATCCGCCGGTGTACGTGCAGCATCCGAAACCGGATTGCCAAGATTGGCGTGTGGTGAGCACCGCGACCGCAGCCGCTTAAATTGTTAGATAAAACATCATTAAGCGAAAGGTTAAACTGTCCATCTACTTTGTTAGGTAAATTTAAGAGTACTTTAATGGCGATAAATGCACTTACTGCACTTGTTGCACTTATAGCAACCCTACCCACCTGGTTGGAGAGAAGACGGGTCACCCGAGCCCTCTGCACTCTCCCGCTGCGCACCTGGACCTATAAAAGTCCGCACGGATACTAAGATCAGAATACATACTAACATATTGCAACAGAAATACCCCACTCTATTATGTACGAAGAGTCCGGCACCGTCCCGCTGTCCGGCGGGACACCCTTGCCTTGAGCGGCCGTCGCCGTCCGTCGGAGCCGCGCGCGGCGTGGCTCCGCGGACGGCGCCCGCATAGTGCCCCGCGCGGCGTCCGCGCGGTGCCCGTGCGGACACCGCCCGCGCGGCGCCCCGCGCGGCCGCCCGCGCGCCGCGCGGCCGCGCGCCCCGCGCGGCGCCGCGCGGCGCCCCGCGCGGCGCCCGCGCGGCGCCCGCGCGGGTCCCGCGCGGCCCGCGCGGGTGCCCGCGCGGGCCCGGGGGCGCGCCCGCGCGGGCGCGCCCGCGCGGGCCCCGCCGGGTGCCCGCGCGGCGCCCGCGCGGGGCCGCCGCGCGGCGCCCGCGCGGGTGCCCGCGCGGCGCCCCGCGCGGCGCCCGCGCGGGGCCGCCCGCGCGGCGCCGCGCGGTGTCCGCGCGGCGCCCGCGCGGGTGCGACCCGCGCGGCGCCGTCGCCGCTTGCGGCGGCGTCCGGTCGTCCGCGATCGTTTTCCCCCTCCCCGCGCGATGCCCTAGCGGCACCGCGCGTCTCCGCCGTCCGTTCCGTCCGTCTAGCACAATTACGACGACGGCGACGGTAACGGGGACGGCGGAGAAACTCAAGAAATTGACGAAAAGGCGACAGGAAAAATCCGGAAAAATTACTAAAAAATATTCTACTAACCGGAGATCGTCGGGAAGGTGTCCGGTCGTGTTTCTTGCCTTCGGGTCGGCGTTTGGGACGATCGGCTCCTTCTCTTTTCCTTCTCCTTCCTCCGGTTAGGGTTCCGTTCTCTCTTTTCTTTCCTTTTCCTCACCGGTTGGGGTTTCGGTACGCACGAAAGAGGAGGGTTTGAGGAGGCGGTATTTAAAAATAGGGTTTCGTTCGGTAAACGGGGGAATAAATAGATCTCTTATCTATTTATCCTTTTATCCAATTTCACGCATACGCACCGTCAAAATCCTTTCGGATATTTTGACTCCGATTAATTAATTTATTAATTAATTAGTCCTTACCGATAACCCTATTACTTAATTATTTAATTAATATCCGCTTTATCTTACACGTGCGTAACTAGGAAAACCCAAAACATCCTGTTTCTATTTCTCAAATAAATATCTGACTTACGAGATAAAATCTTCACCCTTTTAAATCCTGGCCACCGATTATTTAATCACCTTCATTAAATAATCATGGGGGATAAATTCCCACTTGGATTTAAATCATCGATTATTTAAATTTCCAATTTTCAAATCCCGGTCACCGATTATTTAATCCCCTTCATTAAATAATCTTGGAAAGATAAATTTCCAAATTTAAGTATCTGGATTTTATCTCTTATCCAATCCGCGAGATAAAATCCCCCCTTTTATTCGTACGTAGGAGGATTTAAATTTCCGTCACCGGATAATTGATTAATTAATTAATTAATTATCCCCTACGAGATAACCCACCTCATCTCTAACGGGTGCAAGATATTTTGCACAGTTTCCGAAGCGTGACTAATTACCACGTCGCTAAGGATCCCGTTCCGGGAGATCCCGACATCGGATTTCGAATCCGATCGCACCGTCGGTCATCGTTTTTCGCACTCTATCGCAGAAAAATACACACACCTTGTCCCGGCCGACTTTTGAAAATTAAATAATTTTATTTCGCTTAAGGCTTAAGCGATTACATGTGGGTTCAAAAATACCCCTAAGGGTCGGGTCACTACCACCCCAGTCGCTACGCACCTCCGCGAAGCGAAACCACAGGCGAGGTGCCCAAAGCTGGAAAACTCCAGAATGCAAAGGATACCACTCTACTCGTCCACTCTAATCTGTCCAAACTACACGAATTACGCTGACCACCAACAAGAAAGGCGAAGGCCACCACCAGAGGCGAAAGTCCATCCACAAACTCTCAGTTTAGAAAACGGCTGAAATTAACGAAAAAGTCCGAAAATTCTGAAAGGACCAGTGCCCTAGCCCCAATCAAACAAGAACAGGTTCGGGCACTGTCTCCATTTCTGGAGTAGTCTTTCGAAATTTTCGTGCCGTTCGAAAATTTCAGAACACAGGCGAGAAAAGGAGAGAAGTGTTGAAGTCGTTCCTGCCGTGGCTACAAAACGAAGCTACGATCTAACCGTGCCCCTAAGGACCACAACCTCTAGTCCTAATCGTCACCAACGATCCAAGTAGCACCAAGCCGCAAACCGCTGAATCCACAGCTGCAGGAGGATACCCCGATGATCTGAGAAAAAGAACTCCTCTAGTCCAACCCGCGGAAGGGTAACTGATCTCATTCCCCAAACAGCAGTTGCACTATACCGCACCAACTGGTCCATCCTGTATGCTCAATCTGAGTCGTGGAGCCGCCACTGAACCGTAACACCTGCCAAATAATTCTAAGTCTCAACTGTACTGGACACAATCCACAAGGCTCCCCCACATGCACAATACCAACAGAAATCTGTACCTCTAGTGCCCGTGGTAACAGCTCTACCTCCAGTCCAGACAGAAAAGCCAAAAATATTCAACTCAACTGCTGTAAGGAAATCACGCCCGCGACAACCTGCTCACTGCCGTAGCGCCCTCCAACCGGGCGGTACAGACTCATCCACTCGATGTAGATGGTCGTCGCTCAATCTGTCCCGACGTCGTGTCCCTATCTGCCTGGCGGTAATCGGAGGAGCTCCTTCATCCCGAAGAGGTAGCAGGGTGCCGTCGCAAGCGGTATTGCCGTAGTCACTGCTCGAGGGCATGCTGCCTAAAAATGTCCCAACTATCCACCCGAAAACATCACCTCTGCCTATGGTAACACTGCGGCGCAGAAAACAGCCCACCACAAATGGCGCAATCATCCTGCTGCTGCTGCTGATACAACGGCTGTGGAGAACCTCTTGGTCTCTGTCTCCTCTGAGGCTCACGACCCTCAAACTGGGATCGTGGCGGCCCCGGGGGTCTCGATCTACTCAACTGTCCCAACTCAGGCGCCTCTGGATGCCTCTCCCCGGAGCTGGTCCCTGGCGCTCCGTCTCTCTCTGACATGATCACTGATCCTCGGTCAACCCACTGAGCCTGCTCAATCGTTGCATCTAACGTCGGCACTCGCCGAGAATGCTCTAAGTGATAGATATTCGATTCAGTCCTCTCTCAACTACTCAACCTTCTAGGCCTCATCCAGGCGACATGGGGTACACCACTCATCAATCACAAATCTCGCGAACATACTCCTGAAGAGGTCGACTTCCCTGCTGCAGGCGTCTAAAATTCCCTTCTAATTTCTGCTTATACTGTCACGAAAGAAGGCCCTGAGCAGCAAAGCACGAAACTCGCTCCATCGGTGCCACTGGTACAACTGAATATGCCACTGCATAGGAAGAAAGTGCTGGAGGACTCTCAAGCGGTACTGCAACCAGCTGTGCTCTCTGCTCCAACAAGCGCATCCAACATTCCATGGCTTCCTCCTGGCATCTGACAGCCTCCGACATCGGTGCCATCTGATTCCATAACTCTTGGGTCTCGCTCTGCTCTGACAGCTCTGCTTCCCGCTGCTCAGGTACTCTTCAGATGCGGGGTGTGCCCTCTTCACAACACGACGTCACAGGGGTATCGCAGTCCACTGCACAATAACAAACATCAGGACACAACAACCATATGACCCAATCCAGCGAAAGTCTAAGACATGCCATCCATTCCATAGCATTATGTTGTTTGCAGCCAACATAATCGCTTAGGAGAATAAACATGCCAATCACTCATCCCATCTCTTGGGAGAGGTATAAAACTCAATCAGGACTCTCGCTAAAAGTCACGACTCTCACGTAGTCATCCTAATGTCCAACCACAAGCCTAGGGTTTCTAAGTCCACCACGACCTACAACCTAGGCTCTGATACCACTCTAATCTGTCACGCCCCGGGGTCGAAACTGCGACCCGGGGTCGCCAACAGATCCGCCATCTGTACGGAAACTGCCGTACAGACGAAGCGTCTAACCTGCAAAAAGAAACATCTACAGCTAAACAGATATCAGAGCTAAAAGTAAACTACTGCAAAAACTGAAATCCAAACACTGTACAACTGAAAATAAAACAATATCCATCTCCCAAATACGATCATATAAAAAGTCCTCTGATACAAAACTCAAAAGGGAGATATCTCCATAAATACATCAGTGTACAAGCTCACGATACAATAAATATCCTCACTACAACAGTCTCTCAAACTGTAGAACAAAAGATACAACTCTATACCTCACTACAAGGTTCTCTCAACAGAAGAAAAAGCAGCAACCTAATCTACTGAAGCTCTCCACTGAAAAGGGGTACTGCTACACTCCGACGACGGGTAAGGAACTAGCTCGCGACTCCCTCGAACCGGTCTGAAGGATCAGCAACTGGAAGACAGGAACAGGAGCAGATGTCCCTGGGGAAAAACACCACGACGGGTGTGAGAACTACTTCCCACAGTAGTTCTCAGTGGGTGCCGTCTACAAGCCCAACGGTCTGCCCACCAAGTCTACTAGAGGCAAAAGTAACAAGGTAGTACTGAAAGAAAGGAGCTGGAAAGAAATAACTCTACAGCTACTGTGCCTCTATCTACTATGCTCAATGGAAAAGTGTCACGCCCCGGGGGTTTTATTTTAGCGGAAACGATGCCCAAAAGTAAGCGTTTGGCGCGTACAAAATTTTTTTTTGAAAACCTCCTTCCCCGGCGCGTGCCCAGACCCGCCGCATATACAGATTTACTCGAAAATCGGGCAGAGTCTCCTCTGTATATGCACGGCGTCGCGGCTATTACAACAGTCAAACACAAGCAATCACTTCCATTTAATCACAACAGTCCGGAGTCTAACTATGCATGCAGACTAAAACAATGCCCGAGGCCAGTCAAGTTTGAAGGATAAACTCACAGTTTTGAAAGCAGGTCCACACGACCCCAGGTTTTGAAAACAGTTTGGAAAAACGCCATAAATCCACAGGGTTGTAAAACGGGCCCACACGACCCTAGATTTTGAAAGACATTTTTCGATGTTCTTTTCTTTTGTTTTCTAGTTGGTTTGCTTTGGAAAACGGCCAAACGGGGATAATAAGAGAAACAGAATGCATATCCAGAGCAAAAGTAATCAACATCCACACCGACCCCACAAGGGTATCGAGAACCACACAGTAACCTACAATACCAAATGAAATGCAGGGTAAGTAAGAAAACGGCAAACTGGGGCTCCCACAGCCCGACTGCTCCCACCTCGGCCTCACCGTCGCCTACCTCTCACCCCTGGAAGTACCTGTCACAGAGTGGGTAGTCAGCGACACTATCATGATAAAAATAATAAAGCGGTAAAGTAATACCAAGCCCCAAAAGCAAGACTAGCCGGAGCAACCACTCTGCTCATAAAAGTAACCCGCGAACACCTGTACCCCCTGTAACCTGTAGCACCTGTAACACCTGACCTCGTCGGGCACTGTTCCCGACGGGTCGCACCGCTCACACCTTGGTGCCTCAAACCCCTCACGTACGGGGGCCCCCCCTACATCACCTCGTGGGTAAACACGGGTCAGAGACCGCCTTTCCGGAAAAGAGCACCCTTAGCGATGGCCAGACCGCGGGTGCGCGTGTCGCAACCTCGAGCCACATAATCCAATACAGGTAATATTGTAAATCACAGAGACCGTTAGCATTAGTGTTATTAAATCAGAAGTTAACGTTATTACCGTTCCCCAACCTGTATACTCAGTCTCAAAGAATAACCCACCTTTCGTTGCCGCGCTCCTGGTCGATGCTAGGTTCTTTCGCGTCTCGGTATGTCCGCCCGGACCTACACGAACCTGCGTACAGGAGTCAGTAACTCACAACTCTAAACAAGTAAAATATTACGGAACGCCCGACTCTTTCGGTCGATCGTGGGGCACAACCCGCCGATTGGCGAAGACGGCGGCATCCTCGGGTGAGGCCAACAACGCGGACAGCCCACGGCTCCTGCGGAACACCCGGCCCCCCCCCCCCCCCCCCCCCGTGCCGCCCGTATGCGGTGCTGCCCGCATGCGGGTGCGCCCGCACGCGCGGTGCGTGCGCCCGGCCTCGCGCGGTTGTGCGGGCGTGCTGCCCGCACGCGCGGGTGCGCGCGGCCGGCCCCGCGCGGCTGCGCGGGCGGCTGCGCGGGCGCGCTGCCCGCACGCGCGTGTGCGTGCACGCCCGGCCCCGCGCGGCTGCGCGGGCGCGCTGCCCGCACGTGCGGGTGCGTGCACGCCCGGCCCCGCGCGGGCTGCGTGGCCGCGCCGCCCGCATGCGGGTGCAGCCTGCATGCGGGTTGCACGCGCGCGCGCGCGCGGCCCCGCGCGGCCCGTGCGGCCGCGCCGCCCACATGCGGTGCCGCCCGCATGCGTGGCTCCGCCTGCGCCGGGCTCCGACGCGCCGTCGCCCTCCCCCACCTCGAAGGCTTAGAACAAGAAACCAAGAAAACCCCAAATCAAGAACCCTAAATTATGCTCACCACGGTTTTGTCGGCTAGGGTTGATCGAGGGAAGGATCGTCCCGTCTTGCGTGCTTGCTATCGAAGGGTATCCCGTCGATCTTCTCCCTCCTCGGTCGCGCCGCCTTGGTTCTCCAAACGATCGCTAGGAAGGAGTGGGATTGGGAAGTTGGTTCCTCGTCCGCGCTCGGGTGTCGTGCGTCAGGGCAAGGAGGAAGAATACGAAAGGGGGGGGTTTCCCAAAACCCCAACCAATTAATTAGCCAATTTGGCGCAATCGGACTAAACCCCAAGTAAATAAAAAAAGGTCGATCTGTTACGGAATTTGAGTTGGCGTATTTCGTGAAAAGTGTTAAGTCTTGAAGATTGAAGATGAAAGAACTTTGGATCATATACCTCAATCTCAAGAAAGAAGAATTCAAAAGGATCAGGTATGTTTAACTAATTAATTTTGGTGATCCGAATACTTCTTGTAGTGTAGAAACACCTGGAAGAATGTTTAATTGCATAAAAATCAAAAACTGGACATGGGACATGTTCAGGATCCGGATCGAGCCTTGCAATCCGGATCCCGAAGGGTGTTCGTTCATACAGTGGTTCAATCCGGATCGTAGCATCTCATGATCCGGATCCCGAACACTAGTTTTACCTTTTTACTTGCACGATCCGGATCAGGATTTGCAATCCGGATCCCGAACGTTGATGTTTGGTGAAACTGTATGAACGATCCGGATCGGGACTTCGATCCGGATCCCGAACTAGTGTTTTTCTGGAAACCGTCTTCTTGCTACTGCAATCCGGATCGCCCAATTCCAATCCGGATCGCCGTACGTAAAATTTCCAGAAAAGGCTGTTTTTGATCCTTATCTTCTTCCAATGGTTTCTAACCTATAAATAGACCCTATGATTCATTTTTAGGGTATCGAAAAACAACGGGACTTAATAGAAAAATATAGCCGAAAGAAAAAATCCACATATAGAGAAGAAAGGAAATCAATAGATTTATTCTATGTTTCTTCATCTATATTGATTGATTTGATTCTAGGTTTTCCAAACTCAGATTTTGAGTAGAATCAAATCAATGAATACTTAGATGGTATTTCCGATCTATTTCTAATCTAAGTATTCGGCGGATCATCACCACCCAAAAACAACGATTTACCCCAAATCGGCGCGTGGACTCGCGTGGCCTTGTGGATTCAAGGTGCAACCGCTCTCGTGGATTCGGAGCGAGGTACGTTCGTGGATTCGAAGCGTGCTACTGGGTGAAGACCGTGGATTCGGTCGGACGTCGTGGACTCGACGTTGGACGCTGTGGATTCAGCGTTGGACGCAGATCGTGGATTCGAGAAGCGTCGTGGAGCGAGCGGAGAAGATCTACTAGGAGCGTAGGGTAAAAGGTTGAGTCGTCTGTGAGTACGTTATATCACCTTGTACGTGTGTTAATTCTAGTGGATTTCGCCGTGTTATCGGTCCCGTGGTTTTTTACTCCGGTTTGGAGTTTTTCCACGTAAAAATCTTGCGTGTTATTTTTATTTCCGCATTGGGTTTTATTGCGCAATGATTTTTTGAGTGTTTATTGTTTACACCTATTCACCCCCTCTAGGTGTTTTTTCCCCTATTTAGATCCATATTAGTATAACCCAACAAGTGGTATCAGAGCGGGAATAGGGTTGTAAACAATGGTTGAAGGTGGAAACATCAATAGACCCCCATTCTTTGATGGAACAAATTATGCGTACTGGAAAGTACGGATGAAAGCCTTTTTAATTTCCATCGACGAAAGGGTGTGGCAATCAATTGAATTAGGATGGACTAATCCAACTGAAATTATTTCTGATGTTCGCACCTTAAAACCTAGGTCGAAATGGACCAAGGAAGAGATAGATTCATCTTCTTACAATGGCAAAGGAATTAATGCTCTATTTAATGCTTTGTCACAAACAGAGTTCTCTGTTACGGAATTTGAGTTGGCGTATTTCGTGAATGTATTAAGTCTTGAAGATTGAAGATGAAGAAACTTTGGATCGTATACCTCAATCTCAAGAAAGAAGAATTCAAAGGGATCAGGTACGTTTAACTAAAGATTTTTGATGATCCGAATACTTCTTATAGTGTAGAAACACCTGGAAGAATTTTTAATTGCTTAAACATCAAAAACTGAACATGGGACATGTTCAGGATCCGGATCGGACTCGGCAATCCGGATCCCGAAGGGTGTTTGTTCATACACTGGTTCAATCCGAATCGCAGCATCCTCTGATCCGGATCCCGAACACTAGTTTTACCTGTTTGCTTCCACGATCCGGATCAGGAATTGCAATCCGGATCCCGAACATTGATGTTTGGTAAAACTGTATGAACGATCCGGATCGGACTTACGATCCGGATCCCGAACACCATTTTTCTGGAAATCGTCTTTCTTGCTTCTGCAATCCGGATCGCCAATTCCAATCCGGATCGCCGTCGGTAAAATTTCCAGAAAAGGCTGTTTTTGATCCTATATTCTTCCAATGGTTTCTAACCTATAAATAGCCCTATATTCATTTCTAGGGCATCCGCTATTACAGAAAAAATAGCCGAAAAGAAAAATCCACATATAGAGAAGAAAGGAAATCAATAGATTTATTCTATGTTTCTTCATCTATATTGATTGATTTGATTCTAGGTTTTCCATACTCACATTTTGAGTAGAATCAAATCAATGAATACTTAGATGGTATTTCCGATCTATCTTTAATCTAAGTATTCGGCGGATCATCACCACCCAAACAAACAACGATTTACCCCAAATCGGCGCGTGGACTCGCGTGGCCTTGTGGATTCAAGGTGCAATTCGGAGCGAGGTACGTTCGTGGATTCGAAGCGTGCCATTGGGTGAAGACCGTGGATTCGGTCGGACGTCGTGGACTCGACGTTGGACGCTGTGGATTCAGCGTTGGGCGCGGATCGTGGATTCGAGAAGCGTCGTGGAGCGAGCGGAGAAGATCTACTAGGAGCGTATGGTAAAAGGTTGAGTCGTCTGTGAGTACGTTATATCACCTTGTACGTGTGTTAATTCTAGTGGATTTCGCCGTGTTATCGGTCCCGTGGTTTTTTACTCCGGTTTGGAGTTTTTCCACGTAAAAATCTTGCGTGTTCTTTTATTTTTCCGCATTGGGTTTTATTGCGCAATGATTTTTTGAGTGTTTATTGTTTACACCTATTCACCCCCCTCTAGGTGTTTTTTCCCCTATTTAGATCCATATTAACATAACCCAACAAGTGGTATCAGAGCGGGAATAGGGTTGTAAACAATGGTTGAAGGTGGAAACATCAATCGACCCCCTTTCTTTGATGGAACAAATTATGCGTACTGGAAAGTACGGATGAAAGCCTTTTTAATTTCCATCGACGAAAGGGTGTGGCAATCAATTGAATTAGGATGGTCTAATCCAACTGAAATTTTAGATGATGTTCGCACCTTAAAACCTAGGTCGAAATGGACCAAGGAAGAGATAGACTTATCTTCTTACAATGGCAAAGGGATTAATGCTCTATTTAATGCTTTGTCACAAACTGAGTTCTCTCGCGTCTCGGCATGTGAGACTGCGAAAGAAATCTGGGATGTTCTTCAAGTTACGCATGAGGGAACTAACCTAGTGAAGATTCAGAAACTGCAAATGCTTACGAGCAAGTTTGACTCTATCTCTATGGCAGAGAATGAATCTTTCACTGACTATTACACACGATTGCAAGACATCGTAAACTCATGTGCTAACTTGGGAGAGAAGATTCCAGAATTTAAAGTTGTAAGAAAAATTCTAAGAACTCTTCCTGAACGATTTCGCCCGAAGGTCGCAGCCATTGAAACAATTAAACACCCGGACGAAATGCGTGTAGAAGAATTAGTAGGTGCTTTACAAACTTATGAAATGACATTTCCTACTAACTATTCTTCTGGAAAGGCATCCTCTTCTAAGTCTTCAGGTTACGCATTGAAATCAACTAAAGAAGAAGACGCGGATTCATCCTCCTCGGACGACGACGAGAACCTTTCTATGGAGGACTTTGAGAAGCAGCTCGCTCTCTTGACAAGGAAGTTTCGCCGCAACTTTCGAAGGGGAAATTCAAGCAAAACTCCATCCTTCGGAAAGTCGAAGAAAGGCAAGGGTCCTTCAAGTTACAAGTCAAGAAAGCAAGAGAACTTCTCAAAGGATAAGAAAAGTTCTGAGGGACAAGTTCAGTGCTTCAAATGTCGAGGCTACGGCCACATTGCAACGGAGTGTCCCAACAAGAATCCGGCAAAGAAGAAAGCGATGCAAGTCGTTACTTGGGATGACAACTCCACGTCAAATGAGTCATCCTCAAGTGATGAAGAAGACAACGCGACAGCTTTCCACGCGTCCACTACATCTTCACCCTTCATGTGCTTAATGGCAAGTACATCCGATTCCTTGTCCAACTCCTCTGTTGAAAAGATTGCAACGGACGATGAATCAGATGATTCGGAAGGTGAAGATTTTGCTCTAGCCTACCACAACTTTTGAGGGATTCAAAGAAACTGGCTAAGCAAAACAAGGGGTTGAAAGGGAGATTGCAGGATCTCGAAGAAGAAGTAAAAAGGGTAACCTCTCTCTCAACCGATCTTGAAGTGGAAAGGGATAATCTGATTAAAACAAATGTTTCCCTTCAAGAGTCCAATGAGCAATTCGAGAAGAATTATATGGATATGGTGAACAAAGCGAATTACTTCTTGAAGCTCAACGGCGAGGCTCGACAGGAAAAATTGGAAATGACGGAGACCATACGCCAACTGAAGGATGACTTAAAGAGATTTTCTTCTGGAAGGAGTAAGTTGGACAGACTTCTTGGTCTTGGTCAAAGAAATAAGTTCGGCCTCGGATACACTCAAACTGGAGACATTCCAAGTTCGAGTGGGACAGTATTTGTGCCTCAGTCGGTATCTCCTCCTCCGACACCGGAATTCACGACAAGCAACGACAACAAGCCTACTACATCCTCCTCGGAATCGACAAGAATAAGGTATGTTTTCGTTGTGGCATTTCAGGGCACATAAGGAGAAATTGCAAGATGGAAGCCAAACGCACACCTCAAGCACCTCTTGCAATGACTACCAAAAGGCTATTCCTCAGAAATCAACTGCAATTCATTGAAGGAAAAGAGCCTTGGTAGTACACCGCTCAAGACGACATCATCAAGGAGCAGCAATTCTTCAAGCAAGACGCTCTCACCTAGGAAATCAACTTCACGATCATTACCGACGCACTCCAAAAAGGTTTGGGTGCGCAAAGGTGAAATTTTCCCTTGTCTTGCTACCAATGTTTCCTTGCATGCATATGATAGTTCGTCTTGGTATCTGGATAGCGGGTGTTCCCGTCATATGACCGGTGATAAAAACTGTTTTCAAACATTTGAGAAAAACTCCGGAGGACTTGTTGTTTTCGGAGATGGTCGGTCTTCCAAAATTGTTGGAAAGGGAACGGTAGCTATTCCAGATGGCCCGGTTCTAGATAATGTGTTATTTGTTCATGGCCTTAAGACTAACCTCATAAGCATAAGTCAACTTTGTGATAGTGGTTATTCAGTTAATTTTTCATCTGATAAATGCACTGTAACTGACAGAACCATGCTTTCTTTTTAAAGGGGGTTAGATCAGAAAACAATTGTTATGTAGTTCCTACTAAGATTTCTGAAAAATGTAACCTAGCATCTTTGAAAAATGAAACACTTTGGCATGAAAGGCTAGGTCACATAAACTTTAAGGAACTTGCTAGAATTTCGAACAAAGATGTGGTCAAGGGGGTTCCGAAACTTTCTTTTGAACAAAACCTTGTGTGTGGCGGTTGCCAAAAAGGAAAACAGTCTAGGACTGCACACAAGAACTTGAACCACATAGGTACAAAACGGCCTTTGGAACTTTTGCATATGGACTTAATGGGGCCAACTCGTCAACCATCTCTGGGAGGTAAATGGTATATTTTCTTATTGGTTGATGATTTTTCTAGATATACTTGGGTAGCTTTTTAAAAGAAAAAGCTGATACTTTTGATTCTTTTCTCGAAATCTGCAATCGTATTATGATTGAAAAGAATGAAAGGATTACTCGAGTTAGAAGTGATAGAGGTGGGGAATTCATAAATTCCAAATTCATTGATTTTTGCAGGGCTTCTACAGTGTGACCAGCAGCTTCGGGAGGCCTACGGGGCATGTCGGCGGTGTTCGCGTGCCAATTGGATTCAAGTGATGGATTCGGGGCTTAAATAGATCACGTGGATAACCGGAAGACCCCGTTGGATGTTTAGAAGAGTTTTCGCGCAAATCGGATATCAAATTTGGACTCGGCGCGAAATTCGGAATGGAAATACCTTTCCGGGAGCCTCCGGCAAATTTTAGGATTGGAATTTGGCAAAACGGACGCCGTATTTGGATTCAGCGCGCGAAAACGGTCAAGATGGGCTATTTACTTGGATTTTTCGGAGCTTGCTACAGTATTTTTACTGTTCACGGCCGGAACAGTGCTTTCCGGCGATCGCCGGCGCGGCGGCGGCGCGGCGGGCAGCACCGGCGGGCGGCGGAACGGCCTCGGGCAGGCGGAAGCAGCGGCGGCGCGGCGGCGCGCGGGCGGGCGGGCGCGGGCAGCGCGCAGGGGCGCGGGCAGGCGGCCGGTCCACGCGGCGGCCGCGTGCACCGAGGGGTGCCACGTGGCAAGATCCTGTTGGGTGGCTCACAGCACCCGGTCCACGGAACAGTATTGGTGCACGGTGGACCGACTGGGACACGTGGCGGCATTTGATTGGGTCGGTGTTGTGCTCGGTCCACGCAAGTCTCGGAGTGGGTGCCGTACGCGGAGTAAGTGTACGCGACGTGCGGGTGGGTGCGCGGTTCACGGGCGGTGCACGGTGTTGGGGCCACGTGTCGCGTCGCATTGGGGGCTCACGTGCACCGGGCGCAGCGAATTTTCTGGAGACATTTTGTGTTGGATTTCCTTCTTAAGCAATCCGAGGGAGATTGATGGACCATTTCCACCCTCTTCGAGCTCTTATCCCTGTGGCCTGAGAAGAAGAAATCTTCTCCATGAAGAGGAGATTACATCTACCAAGTTTCAGATTTTGGGTGGCACGGATTTCGAGATTCGATTTTACGGCGCGGCGCGACGTTGCGTTCCTGTGTTCTTCTTCGGCGCAGCTGAGCGTGTTTTAGCTCCCCTGGTTACCCCGAGCTCCTTCTTCTGTGATTCTTGCGCCGACAGACTCCTAACAGGTAGGGCTTCAACTTTGATTTTGATCACTCTTTTGATTTTGCTTCTTTGGCTCGGATCCCGAGGTAACAAGGGTCCCCCTTTTTCTGTGAGGAATGTGAGGACAGCATCGGAGTATTTGGCTATATCTTCGCGCACGAGCGTCTGACGGAGACGAGCTTATACAACTTTTTCATCTACGGATCGCAAGGAACGCGCTCGTATTTTTATTGGATTTTTGTGAATTTTCTTTCGAGGTGATAATTAGTGATTTCTCAGTGAACAGTAATCAGCCCTTAATCCAGATTTTAGTGTGAGTGTGCCCCCTTGCCGAATTTTTATCTTGATGTACAGAACTCGGATTTGGGCGTGCAAGGTACCGTTTCGAAGCTATCGACGCGAGGATCGCCGTGATATTTTTATTGGAATTTTCTGGGCAATTTCTGCAGGTGATAATTTAACAGTTCAGAATTCGGGATTGTATGTGTTAATTAGTGCTATAAGTGGGAGCCTAAGTGTAATTAGTGAGCTTTGTACTGTACCAGGGATATTTCGGGTGTGCTGAAATTGTGGAAGCAAGGAATTGGAGTTTTGGTATTTTCTAGCTGTACGGACTTGGACTGTTGCACTTCAGGTGGGTGGTTGTTGTACTCCTCTCCTTTGTTATGCCCACTAGGAATATCAGAGTACCCCTGATTTGATGATGCTAAATGTGTTAATTGGTAGACTCGCATGCTTTAGGGAGCAAATTATTGGTTATCTGATCCGCGAAAATTATTGTTAGATTGATCATTTGTTTAAATCGCCAAAGTTCTGGACCGTATGCATAGAGACAATGTGATAATATTTGAGGACTGCAAAACTGATGATTAATCATATGTGACTGTCACTTTAGCCTTTATTCTCTAATTGATTATTCTGGGAAACTGGACAATTATTGGAACACTGCATGATTAAATTGGTCACATAATTATTGCCATCTTTTGCTGCTACACTATTTTGGGACTTGACTTAGGAGAAACCATGCTTTTTCTCTTTTCTTCTTTCATTGTTGGCACTAGCGGCTTAATCGCTCAGGTTCGAGCGTATGTTGGACAGTGTAGGCAGGTATTGGGGATTTGGGACAGGTTGAGTTTGTCAGGGGGTTGCGGCGACCACGGATCTTGGGTGGTTGACCGGATTGTTTCTATTGCATCAGATTGGGTGTTCGGGGATCGGGCTTACTTTAGTGGAGGGTTTTTCCCACTTCCCTTAGTCTCGATCCAGTCCTGCTATTATGAGACAGTGGTTACAGAGATGGTTGATACAGTGATATACTTTACTCGTGTGGGTCGCTCCCCTCGAGTGCCACTCCGGAGTAGGCTTTCCACGGTGTGAGCGCGGGGCACCATGCTGTTTCTTGAGTTCCACGGGTGTGAGCGCCGGGCACCATGCTGGGTTCTTGAGTTCGACAGCAGAGCAGGCAGTGCCAGTGTTCACTGGCTGTCAGATTGGGTCTTTATGACAGGCTACTTGATTCTGATGCATCACTTTTCCCATCCTTATTGGTTGGTCATATAGAGGCATATTAGGGATAGCACTTTATCAGTTGCTTTATTTATCTGCTTCTCCCTTCTTTTCCTTTCCCTTTTCGCCTCTGATCACCTGGTGGGCATATCTGAGCTGAGGCTTTACCCACTAGGGGAGGCTACTGTTTATAGTAGTACTTACCCCCATTGTTTTTCTTGTCTCTTTCTTTCCCCTTGTTTTGCAGAGTCCTCAGTGGGAGTTGCTGGGCCGTCAGCAACTGATCGAGGTAAGCAGATTGCGGACTAGATAGAGAGCCACCGAGGGTCGTAGCTGGAGATTTTTGGGTACCAGGACTTCTCAGACAGTTTCTTGTATTTCTTTTAGGGACTGGCTTTTGCCAGCTGTTTGTATTTTAGTAGTGAGCTGGGAGAGACATCTGTATTTTATTTCACTGTTGTACCTTTTACTTCCAGCATCTGTCTGAGATACAGTAGTTTTATTTCAGCTCTGATTTTTATGCTCTTTTATTATCTTTTCTTATCTGAGCAGGTTACCGACGCTTCGTGTATGTGGGAAATACCGCATGCACGGCGGATCTGTGGACGGGCCCGGGTTCTGGTTTACACCCGGGGCGTGACAGATTAAGTTGGTATCAGAGCTTAGGGATAGGTCAGTTGGGACTTAGGAAACCCTAGGCTTTTGGACAGACCCTAGGATGATAGGGCGTGAGTGGCGTGACATTTTGCGAAAGTCGGTGATTTTTATAGGTTAACTCTTCCTGTGAGTGAAGAGGATCGACATAGTCTATTTCTGTTGAACCATTATGTTGGCTGCAGACAACATAAGGTTACAGAAATAGGGAGATGTCTTTGACTTTCGCTAGATTGGGTCGAGTGTTTGGGATGTGCTGATTTGCTGTTTGTCGTGGCGAGCGGTGTCTCCCCGACTTTGGGGCCCTGACCCGGGGTGCACTTGGTGCAGCAGTTGAGTCTGAGCTTATTGATCTCGCAGCAGGCGCCGTTGGTCGAGCGGATGAGGCGATTACAGCTGGAGGTAGTATCCCCTGGGGTCTCTGCTAAACTTATGCCTATGGTCTTGCAACCCACTCTGTTGGAGAGGATCAGGGATACTCAGAGTGAGGACCCCCACTTGACGAGGATCAGGACGCAGCTTCAGGCGGATCAGACAGGGGATTTTTCTGTGGATAGCTTGGGAGTACTGCGGTACAGGGACCGAGTGTGTGTGCCTTTGGATCAGGAGATTAGAGATCAGATTTTGAGGGAGGCCACTATACACCTTATACCGTCCGCCCTGGAGGTACTAAGATGTATAAGGACCTCAAGGCACAGTTCTGGTGGCCCGGAATGAAGCGGGACATTGGGAGATTCGTAGCTCACTGTTTAACTTGTCAGCAAGTGGAAGCAGAGCATCGCGTCCCTGCTGGCAAGTTGCAGAGTCTTCCAATTCCTGAGTGGAAATGGGACCACGTCACTATGGATTTCGTCACTGGATTGCCTAGGGCGCAGAGCGGAGCAGATGCGATCTGGGTTATTGTGGACAGACTCACCAAGTCGGCGCACTTCTTACCGGTTCAGACGACTTGGACACTTGAGCGTTTGGCGCAGTTATATATGGATGAGATAGTGAGGCTTCACGGCATACCTGCTCCGATTGTGTCGGATCGAGACCTGAGATTCGTGTCACGCTTTTGGGGGAGTTTGCATTCTGCATTGGGGACCCAGCTCAGGGTTAGCACCGCTTTCCCCCTCAGACCGTTGGGCAATCAGAGCGCACCGTACAGACCCTCGAGGATATGCTTAGAGCGTGCGTTATGGATTTTGGAGGAGGGTGGTACCGAACTTATCTGGTTGAGTTCGCGTACAACAACAGCTATCAGGCGAGCATCCAGATGGCTCCGTTTGAAGCGTTGTATGGACGCAAGTGTCGGTCTTCCTTATATTGGAGTGACGTGGGTGAGAGGAGGACTTTGGGACCGGAGTTACTTTTGGAGGCAGAGGAAAAAGTCAGGATTATTCGCCGGCATCTTGAGACATCGGGGGTTGGGTGGACCCCGATGACAACGACAGCCCTTTTATCAGAGCGGCGCAGCGGTAGCGTGTATTGGCTGTCTGCGAGAGACCACATTCGGCACCTCAGTGTGAGCATGGACAGAGGTCGTGCTCTTTGTGATTGTTCTAGATATTTTGGCAGGCTGAGCGACGACCACTTGCATCGAGCGGATGAATTTGTGCGCCCGGTCGGAGGGCGCCACGGTAGTGGATTGAGTTGTCGCAGGTATGATTTCATCACAGCAGTCAGAGTTAGAGCATGTTGCATCCCTACATGGACTAGAGGTAGAGTCGTTACCACATGAACTTGAGGTACAGGTTACTGTTGGCATGGTGAAAGTGTGGGGAGGCTTGTGGATCGGTGTCCAGTGTAGCAGAGGCTGTGAGTTTTGCCGGCAGACATATGGTGTTTGTGGCAGCTTGGTGTTTGACCCAGTGCATGGGATGGTTGGCGTAGTGCCACAGGATGTTTGACTGTCGAGAGAAAGGGCTTGATTTTCTGCAAGGCAGATAATGGAAGGCAATTTGTTTGTTGAGACTGTTAGAGCATACCGATTACAGTGACAGTGTGAGAGGTGCTCCCCGGCGACAGCGGGACTAAGGATATCCCTATTGCTCGTGAGATCCCGGGTGTGAGACCACCTGAGCCGATGATTATGCCGCCAGAAAGGAGGAGATTAAGATTGTGGTTGACGTGGTTCTGGAAACCGCGCCAACTTCATAGCACTCGTTGGATATCGCCTTAGAGCTGCGGGAGTTGATGGCATAGGTGCGGGG
>JAQOTM010000736.1:0-104213 GCA_029168755.2 Tillandsia fasciculata
CTCCAAAGAAGTGAGTCAATCACGGCGAGGAGTCAAAAACATAACCACTACTGAGCTTGAGACGCAGGAAAACCTCAGGGACTCCATCAAAAGCCCTGGGGGAAAAGAACGAAACAGCCGTGCAACACGCACTAAAATCACCCTAGAGCCAACTCAACCAGAGCAACCCGAAATACATCCACCAGGCACCCGCACAGGAAAGGGGCCCTAACAAGCAGGGGTCCTCACCCGGTCACTGTCATAACCAGACCACACGAGTAGATTGCTCAGCCGCAGCCTATCCTCAAAAGGAATCCCATGGGACACGATCTCAAACCCTGTATACCACCATGGTCCCACGCAGCGCCAGCCATGGGACCAACAAACTTAACTCCCAATTTAGCTCTTCAGCTTTAGGTATCCGCCACCACAGTGGCCCGGTCGGGGTGATCCTGGATGCTCATCAAAAACCAATGGTAGCTCCATAGCCACTAAGGGAGGTATCACTATCACTCGCAAGTCCATCTTCCTTCGCTGGCCAAACTAGAATCGGCGCTGGTACCAATCTTACCATCCGCTCGTCAAACTCTGGGCACCATCCGGTCCAAAAGCTCCTCACCTCAATAGTAACTGCCGATCTCGACCCATCTCAATCAGCATCTATTTTGACCGGACTCCCACCGCCGCCCCTGCGGCTACATACTAATCCAGGAAGATGTGGTCTCAAAGCTAAACTTGTACCAAAACCATTTAGCATAAAACTTTATCCTCACAAACCTTGCCACAGCATCTACAAATGCTTCACAAGCTCTAAATCACTCAGGGAGGGGTAAAAGCCAAGATATCCCTAGAAATGCCGCTAGCAATCCGTTCAAGCCCAACAGGAACACAAAATTCCTCAATCTTCAAGGCAACAAGGCATTAGTCATTCCATTGGCCTCACGGTACTCATAATGTTCCTAGCATGTCCTGAACGCCATCTTGGCGAGATACTCAGCTGTAATTCCAAATCGGTGCAGGCATCATAGTCGAACATCTGCCGGGGTATAACTCCAACCAAAAAGGTCCTAAATAACGCCTGGACCTGCCTGGGCTCCCATCACAAAGAACTCTCACGGTCGTGTATCAACGACGCGGCACTAGGTCAAACAAACCCCTATGCATCAGGTCCATGCACCAATGCCACAACTCTCACAGCTCTACAAACGATATATACGAGGTGCTATCGAGGTAGGCGTGGTTCCCGAACCACGTCAATCGAAAATCACAATTTCCTAACCGGCGGCATCATCATCAGCTCAGGTGGAATCACACCCGGGACCTCACGAGCAACAGGAATATCCTTTTACGTCCGGTGCCACCGTAGGCACCTCTCACACTATCGCTGTAACCTGAGTACCCAAGCAGTCATAACCAACGAGCCCTCCATTGTCTGCCTTGTAGAAACAAGGTCCTTTCGCTCAGCAGTCAGACATCCTGTGGCACTATGCCCACCTGTCCCAAACACTGGGTCTAAACACCGGACGGCCACAAATAGCAACAAGTCTGCCTGCACAACTCACGGCCTCTACTGCACTGGGCATGATCCACAAGCCTTCCCCACCTGCACTATACCAACAGTAACCTGTACCTCTAGTGCGCGGGGCCACAACTCTGCCTCGAGTCCATGCCGGACGACAACATGTCTAACACTGATTGCTGTGACGAAATCACACCTGCGACAACCCAATCCACTACCGTGGCGCCCTCCAACCGGGCGGCACAAATTCATCCTCTCGATGCAAGTGGTCGTCGCTCAGCCTGCCAAACATATCTAGACCAATCACAAAGGGAGCTCGACTTCCGTCCCTGCTCACACTGAGGCGACGAATGTGGTCTCTCGCAGACAGCTAATCCCCGCTACCGCTGCGCCACTCTGATAAAAGCTGATGCTGTCATCGGGGTCCACCCATCCTCTGACGTCTCAGAAATCCACCTGGATATCATCGTCGTACGACCAAGCACATTTGATTCATGCAATTCCTTATATAATTATCCTTACTAAGCTCACCCCTCAATCACATATGTTGTGCCCCAAACATGCATGTTATCAATCACCAAGGGTAACATCCCCCCTCGGTAAGCCTTACATAATCCATCCACAAGAATATCCACCATCCCGGAATGAAAACGAGAAATGTCTCTGCGGCCGACCTGTCCTCCAACACCTAGCGCCAAGCGCCTCTATCCCAGACTCGCCTCTGGCGGCAGACCCCTATCCAAAGGAAGTGCAACGCTACGCTCCATACACAATGCCTACTCCGTCGAGGCATCCAAAACCCAAACGGGAATCAAATAACCTGAGAGGTATCCTGATGCAATCCGCTCACAGTCAAGCATATCCTATGCGCCTTGTCCCCCAAATCATAGAGCGCGCAGTTCGATAACTGCGTAAATCCTTTGACACCAAGAGGCTCTCAAGCAGTCTTTCCATCACCACCAACCACGATTCTACCCCAAGAGGCTCCAAACTTAATCCTATGAATCGGGGTGGTTTATCTGCCGAAACTGGCTCAACTGATCAATGGTGTCCCATAACTCATCAGCTGTCAACTATCCACCCTGCCTCGGCGCCTCGGCACTAACCATTGGCACGGAGGGGCTACTCACTCCTCAGTACTACAGAAATCCTCGCCCCTGAGGATACTGCAACCGGGTGGTCTCAGAAAGAAGCACCGTCGGGCTGCCCGCTGCTCCGACAACTGTGTCGCTAAAAACCAGATGCCCGCTCACTCTGCCGCTGCTATGCCTCTGACAACCCTGTCATCTGAGTCCCGAGTCCTCTGACTCAAATCCGGTATCCGGCCTGAAACAACCAGCTCAGACCCAACTGCTGCACCAATGTGCGCCCGGGTCAAGGCCCAACGTCGGGGAGACACCGCTCGCCACGACAAACCGCAAATCAGCACACCCCAAACACTCGACCCAATCTAGCGAA
This sequence comes from Tillandsia fasciculata, assembly GCA_029168755.2. NCBI lineage: Eukaryota > Viridiplantae > Streptophyta > Magnoliopsida > Poales > Bromeliaceae > Tillandsia > Tillandsia fasciculata. The sequence continues at coordinate 2,957 of JAQOTM010000736.1, forward strand.
AGTCAAAGGCATCCCCCTATTTTTGTAACGTTATGTTGTCTGCAGCCAACATAACTGTCCCACAAAAATAGGGTATGCCGATCCCTCTTCACTCACTGGAAGAGTCAAAACCAAATCACCGACTTTCGCCAAAGTCACGTCACTCACGTCCTGCCTTCCTAGGGTCTGCCAAAAGCCTAGGGTTTCCTAAGTCCCAACTGACCTATCCCTAAGCTCTGATACCAACTTAATCTGTCACGCCCCGGGTGTAAACCAGAACCCGGGCCCGTCTACAGATCCGCCGTGCACACGGTATTTCCCGCGTACATGAAGCGCCAAACCTGCTCAGATATAAGAGATATAATAAAAGAGCAAAAAACAGAGCTGAACTAAAACTAATACATCTCAGACTGAAGCTGGAAATAAAATACAATACATCTGTATAAATGATACATCTGTCTCTCCCAGCTCACCAAAATAAATACAACCTGCTGGCAAAAGCCAGTCCCAAAGTAAAAGTACAACCGTCTGAGGAAACACGGGTACACCAACAGTCCAGCTAACACGCTCAACCTGCCTCGAAGTCTATCTACTCAGCCGTCCTCTCTCCTCGACCCGTCGCTGAAAACTCAGCAGCACCCGCAGAAGACACTGCAAAACAAAGGGAAGAGAAAAGAGAAAGCAGTGGGGGTGAGAACTACTGTAAACAGTAGCCTCCCCCTAGTGGGTAAACCTCAACTCAAGTGTGCCCACTAGGACTACAAGAGGCGAAAAAGATGAACAAGGTGGTAAGCTGTAAATAAAACTGCCGATGATGAATAGAGCTACCACTACATGCCTCTAATGAGCTAACTGATAGAATAGCTATATGTATGCATCAGAATATAAATGCCTGCCTGTCTAGACCCAATCGATACACCAGTAAGCACTGGTACTGCCTGCTCTCTGCCTGCCTGCCAAATCGGGTATGCTGGCCACGCATAACACCGATAGGGGATGAGAGTCCCGAGGACTCGAAGCCTGTAAAACGCACACTCCGGAGTGGCACTCGAGGGGAGCGACCCACACGAGTATAATGCCTGGGTAACAAGTACCAAATCAGCAGGACTGGATCATGACTCTGATCAAAGTGGGAAAACCCATCCACTAAAAGGAGACCCGATCTCAACCCGATGCAAGATAAACAAATAGTGGGAAACCCCATCCACTAAAGAGACCCGATACCCAATCTGATGCAATAACCACTGTCCGGTCAACCGCCCAAGGTCCGCGGTTGCCGCAATACCCTGCCATCAAGCCTGCCTGTCCCAAAATCCAAGATCCACAATCGGGTAGAATAATCGATATCCGGTCAACCGCCTACTGTCCGCGGTTGCCGCAATACCCTGCCCTCACAGCCTGCCTGTCCCAAAACCCACAACTGTCTGACTACACTATCCCAGCCCCTGCTCGAACCCGAGCGTACTATCCCCCAAATGTAGACAAAAGAAGAGAAAAGCATGGTTTCTCCTAAGTCAATGCCATCATGATAGTGTAGCAGAAAAAGGTGGCCTAACTAGATGTCCATTTAAGCATGCAAAGTCCTTTATATAAAAACAGGTTTAAATATTATTATCTTTCACAAGATAGAGGTATGCCACTAGTTAAACTTCCATTTGCAAAGTAATCCCATGTCCATTTATCACATAAAACATAAGAGGTCCCAATGTGTACAAGCAATATAGTCCAATTCCAATTACCCTGCCATTATTTACTTTTACCGGTTCATTTAGCAATGTAATAAAAGCAACTCAAATAGGCCTAGTGGGGACATCACAAGTAGGAGGTTAAACAACGGTACCCACCTCGAGCGCTAAATCCAAGTCCTGACAGCGAAGTCCGCGCTCGATCCTCAACCGTCCCCGAAATACTGCGCCAAAAATCCCAAAGAACACACACAAATTACTATTCAAGTTTAATCCAAATCTGTCCCAAAATCAGATTTACTGTTCAGCCATTTTTACCTGCGAAACGTGCCCAACAAATTCCCAGAAAAATACTATCACGATCTACGCGACGAACCGGTCGAAACGAGTACCTGCACGTTTTCCCACGATTTTTCTGTGCTGAGAACGAAAATCGACAAGAGGGACACCCCAAGCAAATCAATCACAAAAACTGAATCTGAAGATACTGTAAAAAGGGGTTCTCACCTTCAGGGAAATTCCACAAAGTTCCACAAAATTCAGAGAGATTCCTTGTGATGCGTAGATGCAAATCCCCTTTTGAATCGCCTCAATCCGATGTCCGGTTGCGGAGATATCACCAAAACAATCCAGCGCTGTCCAAAACTCCACCCCAGAAAATGGGGTCACAAGATGGTCCGAAAAACCCATGAAAACCTCGGAATGAGGGAAAACCCGTAGAAATAAGAAATGTAGCCCTACCTGTTACGAAGACGATGGCGCAAGAATCGCTGAAAAAGACTGCCTGGTTAGCTCGGGAGAGCTAAAACACTGTCGCTGCGCCGAAGAAGAATCCAGGGATGCAACGTCGCGCCGCGCCGAAAAATCCAAATCTCGAAGTGCGTGCCACCACAAACCCTCAAACTTCACCAGGAGGTGGAGAACTCGAAGGGGAGCAACTTTGCTGAAGACACCTTGGTGAGATGAGGCTCGGAAATGGTGGAAAAAGCATGAAGAAGGGAGCTCGGGCTGCTTAAATAGGCCTCACCACTTAACAAAAACAATTGGGGAAATACCGGCTGGGTCCCACTTTCGGGCGCCCGAAAGTTTCCGGGCGCGCACAGTGCGGCCCGGCCCAAACTTTCGGGCGCGCACAGTGCGGCCCGGCCCAGCATGCCCCGTCGGACGGGATCCGGGAACCGTCCGACCCGCCTCCGACGCTGCCACGCGTCGCCCAAACAGCAACAGCCGCCGCGACCACTCCTGCTGCGCCACGTGGCCACCTCCGGGAGTCGACACGCGTCCCCGACCGTCGTACCGCCGCGCCTGCCCGCACAGTCTGCGGCCGCTGCCCCCACTGCCCGCACAGTTGACCATCCAATAGGAGCGCGCCACGTGTCCTGCCTCTGACCGGTGCACCCGGTGCACGAACTCCTGAAAACCGAACCAACCAGAGCCTGCCACGTGTCCACCCCCGGTGCACCGTGAACCAAAGCCAACCAGAATACTCCGTGGACCGACGCCTGTGAGCCAGCCAATAGTAAGGTGCCACGTGTCGCCGCCTTGGTGCACGCCCGCCGCGTGGACCGGCCGCCTGCCCGCGCGCCCGCGCGCTGCCCGCGCCCGCGCGCCGCCGCCCTCCCGCCTGCCCGAGGCCGCGCCGCCGCCTGCCGGCGCTGCCCGCCGCCGCGCCGCCGCCGGCGATCGCCGGAGGTACTGTTCCGGCGGTGAACAGTACCCTAGCCCCAAAATGCAAGTAAATAGTCCGTTTGAAGCGTTTTCGCGCGCTGAATCCGAATTTGACGTCCGTTTCGCCAAATTCCACCTAAAAATTGCCGGAGGCCCCCGAAAAGGTATTCTTCAGTCCGAATTCCGCGCCGAGCCCAAAATTGATATCCGATTTGCGCGAAAACACCTCTAAACTTCCGACGGGGTCCGCTGATCACCAGCGTGATCCATTTAAAGCCCGGAGTCCAACACTTGTGTCCAAATTGGCGCCCGAACACCGCCGACATGCCCGTAGGCCTCCAGAAGCTGCTGGTCACCCTGTAAAAGCCCCAAATGCCTCCGCACACTGCGTAGACCTCCAGTAGCACCTCAAAGCACCGCAACAGCTCTGCGGAGATCCAGGTCATCACACCTTTCTGGAGGACTTTGAGAAGCAGCTCGCTCTCTTGACAAGGAAGTTTCGCCGCAACTTCCGAAGGGGAAATTCAAGCAAAACTCCACCCTTCGGAAAGTCGAAGAAAGGCAAGGGTCCTTCAAGTTACAAGTCAAGGAACCAAGAGAACTTCTCAAAGGATAAGAAAAGTTCGGAGGGACAAGTTCAGTGCTTCAAATGTCGAGGCTACGGCCACATTGCAACGGAGTGTCCCAACAAGAATCCGGCAAAGAAGAAAGCGATGCAAGTCGTTACTTGGGATGACAACTCCACATCAAATGAGTCATCCTCAAGTGATGAAGAAGACAACGCGACAGCTTTCCACGCGTCCACTACATCTTCACCCTTCATGTGCTTGATGGCGAGTACCTCCGATTCCTTGTCCAACTCCTCCCATGTTGAAAAGATTGCAACGGACGATGAATCGGATGATTCTGAAGGTGAAGATTTTGCTCTAGCCTACCACAGACTGTTGAGGGATTCAAAGAAACTGGCTAAGCAAAACAAGGGGTTGAAAGGGAGATTGCAGGATCTCGAAGAAGAAGTAAAAAGGGTAACCTCTCTCTCAACCGATCTTGAAGTGGAAAGGGATAATTTGATTAAAACAAATGTTTCCCTTCAAGAGTCCAATGAGCAATTCGAGAAGAATTATATAGATATGGTGAACAAAGCGAATTACTTCTTGAAGCTCAACGGCGAGGCTCGACAGGAAAAATTGGAAATGACGAAGACCATACGCCAACTGAAGGACGACTTAAAGAGATTTTCTCTTGGAAGGAGTAAGTTGGACAGACTTCTTGGTCTTGGTCAAAGAAATAAGTTCGGCCTCGGATACACTCAAACTGGAGACATTCCAAGTTCGAGTGGGACAGTATTTGTGCCTCAGTCGGTATCTCCTCCTCCGACACCGGAATTCACGACAATCAACGACAACAAGCCTACCACATCCTCCTCGGAATCGACAAGAATTAAGGTATGTTTTCGTTGTGGCATTTCAGGGCACATAAGGAGAAATTGCAAGATGGAAGCCAAACGCACACCTCAAGCACCTCTTGCAATGACTACCAAAAAGGCTATTCCTCAGAAATCAAGTGCAATTCATTCAAAGGAAAAGAGCCTTGGTAGTACACCGCTCAAGACGACATCATCAAGGAGCAGCAACTCTTCAAGCAAGACGCTCTCACCTAGGAGATCAACTTCACGATCATTACCGACGCACTCCAAAAAGGTTTGGGTGCGCAAAGGTGAAATTTTCCCTTGTCTTGCTACCAATGTTTCCTTGCATGCATATGATAGTTCGTCTTGGTATCTGGATAGCGGGTGTTCCCGTCATATGACCGGTGACAAAAACTGTTTTCAAACATTTGAGAAAAACTCCGGAGGACTTGTTGTTTTCGGAGATGGTCGGTCTTCCAAAATTGTTGGAAAGGGAACGGTAGCTATTCCAGATGGCCCGGTTCTAAATAATGTGTTATTTGTTCATGGCCTTAAGACTAACCTCATAAGCATAAGTCAACTTTGTGATAGTGGTTATTCAGTTAATTTTTCATCTGATAAATGTACTGTAACTGACGAGAACCATGCTTTCTTTTTAAAAGGGGTTAGATCAGAAAACAATTGTTATGTAGTTCCTACTAAGATTTCTGAAAAGTGTAACCTAGCATCTTTGAAAAATGAAACTCTTTGGCACGAAAGGCTAGGTCACATAAACTTTAAGGAACTTGCTAGAATTTCGAACAAAGATGTGGTCAAGGGGGTTCCGAAACTTTCTTTTGAACAAAACCTTGTGTGTGGCGGTTGCCAAAAAGGAAAACAGTCTAGGACTGCACACAAGAACTTGAACCACATAGGTACAAAACGGCCTTTGGAACTTTTGCATATGGACTTAATGGGGCCAACTCGTCAACCATCTCTGGGAGGTAAATGGTATATTTTCTTATTGGTTGATGATTTTTCTAGATATACTTGGGTAGCATTTTTAAAAGAAAAAGCTGATACTTTTGATTCTTTTCACGATATCTGCCTTCGTATTATGATTGAAAAGAATGAAAAGATTACTCGAGTTAGAAGTGATAGAGGTGGGGAATTCATAAATTCCAAATTCATTGATTTTTGCTCTTCTAATGGCATTAAACATGAATTCTCCGCACCTTATACACCTCAACAAAATGGTGTAGTCGAGCGCAAAAACAGGGTCGTACAGGAAATGGCACGTGTTATGCTTCACAGCCGGAACTTACCTTTTTATTTTTGGGCTGAAGCGGTAAACACTGCTGTTTATGTTATTAATCGCGTGTATTTGCGCCCGGGGACATTGAATACACCATATGAACTTTGGTTTTGTAGAAAACCTAACATCAAATATTTTCGCATCTTTGGGAGTCGGTGTTTTATTTTACGTGATCGTGAGAATCTTGGAAAATTTGACTCTCGAAGTGACGAAGGGATTTTCTTAGGTTATTCTACAAACAGCAGAGCATATCGAGTTTTTAACTTACAATCTAAGACGATCGTAGAATCGATAAATGTTAAGGTAGATGAAGCTTTTCACTTTGACTCGGAAAAATCTACCCTCGATATCTCTCTTGATGATGATACACCTGCTAATGCATCTTCTTCTAACAATTCTTTCGATAATAATGATGCATCTAACGGCTCTTCAAGTTTATCTGATGTGCAGGAATCATCTCGTGTACCTCCGTCTACTCCTCTACCTCAAACGTTACGCATCTCCAAGGATCACCCTGAATCGAACATCATTGGAGATCCACAAGAAGGAGTTAGAACACGGAGACAATTGGTTTGCGGATTTGCATGCTATGTATCTCAAATCGAACCAAGGAATGTTGATGAAGCTCTCCAAGATGACTATTGGATTAAAGCAATGCAGGAAGAGCTCCATCAATTCGAGCGAAACAAAGTCTGGGAATTGACGAAGCCTCCGAAGCAACACAATGTGATAGGTACCAAATGGATCTTCAAGAACAAGAAAAATGAAGAAGGTACTATCATCAGGAACAAAGCAAGGTTAGTTGCTCAAGGCTACTCTCAAGTAGAAGGTATAGACTTTGACGAAACTTTCGCCCCTGTAGCTAGACTCGAGTCCATTCGTATATTGTTTGCGATTGCTTGTCATTTTAAAATCAAATTATTTCAAATGGACGTTAAGAGCGCATTTTTAAATGGTTTTTTAAATGAGGAAGTTTATGTGGCTCAACCGAAAGGTTTTGTGGACCATAAACTACCTAACCATGTTTTTCGTCTGAAAAAGGCTCTTTACGGTCTGAAACAAGCACCGCGAGCATGGTACGAAAGGTTGACAAAGCACCTTTTGGAAAAGGGCTACACTCGAGGGGGAGCTGACAGGACTCTCTTTGTGAAGCATTATCAAAACAATTTCATTGTAGCACAAATCTATGTCGATGACATTGTATTTGGTGCAACAAGAGATAATGATGCTTCCAAATTCGCGGAGACCATGGAAAGCGAATTTGAGATGTCCATGATGGGCGAATTGACTTATTTTCTTGGATTACAAGTTAAACAAAACGATGAAGGTATTCACTTGTGTCAATCCAAGTATGCACTGGAGTTGGTCAAAAAGTTTGATCTTGAAAACTCTAAGGATTTTCCGACTCCAATGGGAACTAGCCATAAGGGACTTGGAAGTGAATCACATAGTGAGAATGTAGACGAGAAACTGTATCGCAGTATGATTGGGAGTCTACTATATCTCACGGCTAGTCGCCCGGATATATCCTTCAGTGTTGGGATTTGTGCGAGATATCAATCAGCACCGAAGGAGGTTCACCTGAAAGCGGTGAAGCGGATCATCCGATATATCAAAGGTACAATCAGTTTCGGAATTTGGTATCCTATGGGAACGACTTTGGATATTGTTGGATACTCAGATTGTCACGCCCCCGGGGATTTTTGAGTCATTTAAAGCGGAAAATTTCGTGTCTATTTTTTTTTTTTCTTAATAAGGTGATATAAACCTCAACCCCGGTGCGTGCCAGACCGCCACATACACAAATTCACTCTGTCCACGGACAGAGTCTCCTTTGTATATGCACGGCGTCTCATTTACAACATACAATTCATCACACATTAATCACCAACCAACAACCATACCGTAGACATTCATCACCAATTAAAGCAAGTTTATAAAGCGGCGTCAGTGTTTGGAAAGGATAAAACCCAGCGTTTGCAAAACCCGTGCCCACACGGCACTTCGTTTTGAGAAAACATTTTCGCAATCCTTTAATTTATCATGAAAACATGCCGCATAAAAGGAACGCCACTAAACGTAATTAAAACATAAGAATACACCTCATCCACAGAGCTAATTAATACATGTTCACAACTAAAGCCATCCACAAGCAAATTAAGTATTTATACGCAAAAGGAAATGAGATATAATCATAATAACCAAGTGTCCGACTACGGTCCTCACGACGCAGTCCCACCGTCACCCCGGCTGACGCACCTAGTAGCAGTACCTGTCACGGAGTGGGTAACGTCAGTGACAAACAAAGTAGATGTCTAATAGTATCAAGGAAGGAAAAACGAACCGAAAACACCGAGTACACCGTAACCTTTCGTTAAACCCCTGTGCATATTTTAAACTGGGCACCAACCCCAGATTATTTATTAATTAAGCTGGGCACCAACCCCAGAGTACCTGTCGGGGAGACTAAAGTCCCCCCTCGTGCACAAACACCTTTTGATGCTTTTAACCTCTTCACGGGGCTAGTGCGGCCCCTATAGCTGCCGTGAAGAGGTCCTCACGGCTCCCACCCCTTTGTGAGGCACACGGGTCAAAAAGACCACTTTTCCGGAAAAGTACACCATGCGGTGGCCCGATCCGCCGGTGTACGTGCAGCATCCGAAACCGGATTGCCAAGATTGGCGTGTGGTGAGCACCGCGACCGCAGCCGCTTAAATTGTTAGATAAAACATCATTAAGCGAAAGGTTAAACTGTCCATCTACTTTGTTAGGTAAATTTAAGAGTACTTTAATGGCGATAAATGCACTTACTGCACTTGTTGCACTTATAGCAACCCTACCCACCTGGTTGGAGAGAAGACGGGTCACCCGAGCCCTCTGCACTCTCCCGCTGCGCACCTGGACCTATAAAAGTCCGCACGGATACTAAGATCAGAATACATACTAACATATTGCAACAGAAATACCCCACTCTATTATGTACGAAGAGTCCGGCACCGTCCCGCTGTCCGGCGGGACACCCTTGCCTTGAGCGGCCGTCGCCGTCCGTCGGAGCCGCGCGCGGCGTGGCTCCGCGGACGGCGCCCGCATAGTGCCCCGCGCGGCGTCCGCGCGGTGCCCGTGCGGACACGGGCCCGCGCGGCCGCCCGCGCGGCGCCCGCGGGGGTGCCCGCGCGGCGCCCGCGCGGGTCCGCCCGCGCGGCACCCCGCGCGGGTGCCCGCGCGGCGCCCGCGCGGGGCCGCCCGCGCGGCGCCCGCGCGGGTGCCCGCGCGGCGCCCGCGCGGGTCCGCCCGCGCGGCGCCCGCGCGGGCCGCCCGCGCGGCACCCCGCGCGGGTGCCCGCGCGGCGCCCGCGCGGCACCCCGCGCGGGTGACCGCGCGGCGCCCGCGCGGCACCCCGCGCGGCGCCCCGCGCGGCGCCCGCGCGGGGCCGCCCGCGTGGCGGCCGCGCGGTGTCCGCGCGGCGCCCGCGCGTCCGCGATTGTTTTCCCCCTCCCCGCGCGATGCCCTAGCGGCACCGCGCGTCTCCGCCGTCCGTTCCGTCCGTCTAGCACAATTACGACGACGGCGACGGTAACGGGGACGGCGGAGAAACTCAAGAAATTGACGAAAAGGCGACAGGAAAAATCCGGAAAAATTACTAAAAAATATTCTACTAACCGGAGATCGTCGGGAAGGTGTCCGGTCGTGTTTCTTGCCTTCGGGTCGGCGTTTGGGACGATCGGCTCCTTCTCTTTTCCTTCTCCTTCCTCCGGTTAGGGTTCCGTTCTCTCTTTTCTTTCCTTTTCCTCACCGGTTGGGGTTTCGGTACGCACGAAAGAGGAGGGTTTGAGGAGGCGGTGTTTTAAAAATAGGGTTTCGTTCGGTAAACGGGGGAATAAATAGATCTCATTATCTATTTATCCAATTTCACGCATACGCACCGTCAAAATCCTTTCGGATATTTTGACTCCGATTAATTAATTTATTAATTGATTAGTCCTTACCGATAACCCTATTACTTAATTATTTAATTAATATCCGCTTTATCTTACACGTGCGTAACTAGGAAAACCCAAAACATCCTGTTTCTATTTCTCAAATAAATATCTGACTTACGAGATAAAATCTTCACCCTTTTAAATCCTGGACACCGATTATTTAATCACCTTCATTAAATAATCGTGGGGGATAAATTCCCACTTGGATTTAAATCATCGGTTATTTAAATTTCCAATTTTAAAATCCCGGTCACCGATTATTTAATCCCCTTCATTAAATAATCTTGGAAAGATAAATTTCCAAATTTAAGTATCTGGATTTTATCTCTTATCCAATCCGCGAGATAAAATCCCCCCTTTTATTCGTACGTAGGAGGATTTAAATTTCCGTCACCGGATAATTGATTAATTAATTAATTAATTATCCCTACGAGATAACCCACCTTATCTCTAACGGGTGCAAGATATTTTGCACGGTTTCCGATGCGTGACTAATTACCGCGTCGCTAAGGATCCCGTTCCGGAAGATCCCGACATCGGATTTCGAATCCGATCGCACCGTCGGTCATCGTTTTTCGCGCTCTATCGCAGAAAAATACACACACCTTGTCCCGGCCGACTTTTGAAAATTAAATAATTTTATTTCGCTTAAGGCTTAAGCGATTACATGTGAGTTCAAAAATACCCCTAAGGGTCGGGTCACTACACCACTCACACTTTATAAAAAGTTTCGTCCCGAAACTTAAGCTCAATCCTCACTAAACACCTCGGGAAAACATTCCCTCATTTTCGACTCCAGTTCCCACGTCGCCTCGCGCTCTTCGTGGTTGCTCCACTGGACCTTCACATAGGGGATTGTTCGGTTGCGCAACTTCTTGTCCTCTCTTGCCAAAATCCGCACCGGCGTCTCCTCGACGCTCAAATCCTCTCGCAACTCGATGGTGGAGGCATCCAAGGCATGAGAGGGGTCTGCCAGGTATTTCCGGAGCATTGAAACATGGAAGACGTTGTGGACTCGTTCGAGGTTCGGTGGCAGGGCTAAGCGGTATGCCACCGGTCCTACGCGCTCCAGGATTTCGAACGGTCCCACGTACCTCGGGCTTAGCTTTCCCTTTATGCCGAAACGTCGGTTTCCCTTGGAGGGTGAAACCCGGAGCAGCACATGCTCGCCCACCATAAACTCTAAGTCTCGGCGTCTGTTGTCCGCGTAACTCTTCTGTCTGCTCTGGGCGGTCAGTAGCCTTTGCTTAATTAATCGCACCTTTGCTTCGGTCTCCTCCACCAAATCTGGGCCCAGAAACTTTCGCTCACCTAAGTCGTCCCAGCATATTGGAGACCGACAGCGGCGCCCGTACAGTGCCTCGTACGGCGCCATCTGAATACTGGCCTGGTAACTATTATTGTAGGCAAATTCCACCAGGGGCAAACACCGTGCCCACCCTTCGCCCAAGTCCAGAACGCATGCTCGAAGCATGTCCTCCACGATCTGTATCACCCGCTCTGATTGCCCATCGGTTTGCGGATGAAAAGCTGTGCTGAAGTGCAACTTGGTCCCCATCGCTTGTTGCAGGCTTCGCCAAAAGTTCGACACAAAACGTGTGTCTCTGTCCGACGTGATGGATGTCGGTACTCCGTGCAACCTTACTATCTCATCGATGTATGTTTGTGCCAGTCGTTCCCGAGTCCACGTCGTGTGTATGGGCAAAAAGTGGGCCGATTTCGTCAAACGGTCCACGATCACCCATATCGCATCGTGTCCCTGTGGCGATCTCGGGAATCCGGTCACAAAATCCATGGTAATCATATCCCACTTCCACTCGGGCACCGGTAAAGGTTGCAATTTTCCTGCCGGGCGCTGGTGCTCGGCCTTCACCTGTTGGCACACCAGGCAGTGTGCCACAAATCGCGTCACGTCTCCCTTCATTTTGGGCCACCAGAAGGTTTGCTTGACGTCCTTGTACATCTTCGTTCCCCCGGGATGCGCTGCATATGGGGCAGCATGCGCCTCCCGCAGGATCTCCTCCTTGAGCTCCGGTAGATCCGGCACGCAGATTCGTCCCCGAAATCGTATCGTGCCGTCGGAGTTCACCATGAAATCGCTCTCCTTGTCGGCGGTTATTCTACTCCGCACCAGCTGGAGCTGATTATCAGTCGATTGGCCTTCGAGAATCCTGTCCAGCAGAGTAGGTCTGACCACCAATGTCAGAAGCTGTGCGACTGTCCCTGTCGGTACTACCTCTAGTCTTAATCGCGAAAATTCCGCAATCAGACTATCCTGCCGTGTAATGGCGCTTACATCCGCCTCCACGGCCTGTCCTTTGCGACTCAGGGCGTCGGCCACCACGTTGGCCTTTCCCGGGTGATAGTGGATCGTTAGATCGTAGTCCTTTAATAGCTCAAGCCACCGCCTTTTGTTACGGAATTTGAGTTGGCGTATTTCGTGAATGTATTAAGTCTTGAAGATTGAAGATGAAGAAACTTTGGATCGTATACCTCAATCTCAAGAAAGAAGAATTCAAAAGGATCAGGTACGTTTAACTAAAGAATTTTGATGATCCGAATACTTCTTATAGTGTAGAAACACCTGGAAGAGGTTTTAATTGTCTTAACATCAAAAACTGGACATGGGACATGTTCAGGATCCGGATCAGGACTTGCAATCCGGATCCCGAAAGGTGTTTTGTTCATACACTGCTTCAATCCGGATCACAGCTTCTGCAATCCGGATCCCGAACATGGTGGTTTGGTGAAACTGTATGAACGATCCGGATCGGGGACTACGATCCGGATCCCGAACAGGCAATTTTCTGGAAACCGTCTTTTGTGCTTCTGCAATCCGGATCGCCAAATCCAATCCGGATCGCCGTCGGTAAAACTTTCCAGAAAAGGTTGTTTTTGATCCGAATATTCTTCCTAGGGTTTCTAACCTATAAATAGCCCTTATTTTCATTTCTAGGGCATCCGAGGAAATAGAAAAAGATAGCCGAAAAGAAAAATCCACATATATAGAGAAGAAAGGAAATCAATAGATCTATTCTATGTTTCTTCATCTATATTGATTGATTTGATTCTAGGTTTTCCATACTCACATTTTGAGTAGAATCAAATCAATGAATACTTAGATGGTATTTCCGATCTATCTTTAATCTAAGTATTCGGCGGATCATCACCACCCAAACAAACAACGATTTACCCAAAATCGGCGCGTGGACTCGCGTGGCCTTGTGGATTCAAGGTGCAACCGCTCTCGTGGATTCGGAGCGAGGTACGTTCGTGGATTCGAAGCGTGCCATTGGGTGAAGACCGTGGATTCGGTTGGACGTCGTGGACTCGACGTTGGACGCTGTGGATTCAGCGTTGGGCGCGGATCGTGGATTCGAGAAGCGTCGTGGAGCGAGCGGAGAAGATCTACTAGGAGCGTATGGTAAAAGGTTGAGTCGTCTGTGAGTACGTTATATCACCTTGTACGTGTGTTAATTCTAGTGGATTTCGCCGTGTTATCGGTCCCGTGGTTTTTTACTCCGGTTTGGAGTTTTTCCACGTAAAAATCTTGCGTGTTCTTTTATTTTTCCGCATTGGGTTTATTGCGCAATGATTTTTTGAGTGTTTATTGTTTACACCTATTCACCCCCCTCTAGGTGTTTTTTCCCCTATTTAGATCCTTATTAACCTAAACCCAACAAGTGGTATCAGAGCGGGAATAGGGTTGTAAACAATGGTTGAAGGTGGAAACATCAATCGACCCCCTTTCTTTGATGGAACAAATTATGCGTACTGGAAAGTACGGATGAAAGCTTTTTAATTTCCATCGACGAAAGGGTGTGGCAATCAATTGAATTAGGATGGTCTAATCCAACTGAAATTTTAGATGATGTTCGCACCTTAAAACCTAGGTCGAAATGGACCAAGGAAGAGATAGACTTATCTTCTTACAATGGCAAAGGGATTAATGCTCTATTTAATGCTTTGTCACAAACTGAGTTCTCTCGCGTCTCGGCATGTGAGACTGCGAAAGAAATCTGGGATGTTCTTCAAGTTACGCATGAGGGAACTAACCTAGTGAAGATTCAGAAACTGCAAATGCTCACGAGCAAGTTTGACTCTATCTCTATGGCAGAGAATGAATCCTTCACTGACTATTACACACGATTGCAAGACATCGTGAACTCATGTGCTAACTTGGGAGAGAAGATTCCAGAATTTAAAGTTGTAAGAAAAATTCTAAGAACTCTTCCTGAACGATTTCGCCCGAAGGTCGCAGCCATTGAAACAATTAAACACCCGGACGAAATGCGTGTAGAAGAATTAGTAGGTGCTTTACAAACTTATGAAATGACATTTCCTACTAACTATTCTTCTGGAAAGGCATCCTCTTCTAAGTCTTCAGGTTACGCATTGAAATCAACTAAAGAAGAAGACGCGGATTCATCCTCCTCGGACGACGACGAGAACCTTTCTATGGAGGACTTTGAGAAGCAGCTCGCTCTCTTGACAAGGAAGTTTCGCCGCAACTTTCGAAGGGGAAATTCAAGCAAAACTCAATCCTTCGGAAAGTCGAAGAAAGGCAAGGGTTCTTCAAGCACAAGTCAAGAAAGCAAGAGAACTTCTCAAAGGATAAGAAAAGTTCTGAGGGACAAGTTCAGTGCTTCAAATGTCGAGGCTACGGCCACATTGCAACGGAATGTCCCAACAAGAATCCGGCTAAGAAGAAAGCGATGCAAGTCGTTACTTGGGATGACAACTCCACGTCAAATGAGTCATCCTCAAGTGATGAAGAAGACAACGCGACAGCTTTCCACGCGTCCACTACATCTTCACCCTTCATGTGCTTAATGGCAAGTACATCCGACTCACTGTCCAACTCCACTGTTGAAAAGATTGCAACGGACGATGAATCAGATGATTCGGAAGGTGAAGATTTTGTTTTAGCCTACCATAAGCTTTTGAGGGATTCAAAGAAACTGGCTAAGCAAAACAAGGGGTTGAAAGAGAGATTACAGGATCTTGAAGATGAAGTAAAAAGGGTAACCTCTATCTCAACCGATCTTGAAGTGGAAAGGGACAATCTGATTAAGACAAATGTTTCCCTTCAAGAGTCCAATGAGCAACTCGAGAAGAATTATATGGATATGGTGAACAAAGCGAATTACTTCTTGAAGCTCAACGGCGAGGCTCGACAGGAAAAATTGGAAATGACGGAGACCATACGCCAACTGAAGGATGACTTAAAGAGATTTTCTTCTGGAAGGAGTAAGTTGGACAGACTTCTTGGTCTCGGTCAAAGAAATAAGTTCGGCCTCGGATACACTCAAACTGGAGACATTCCAAGTTCGAGTGGTACAGTATTTGTGCCTCAGTCGGTATCTCCTCCTCCGACACCGGTATTCACGACAAGCAACGACAACAAACCTACTACATCCTCCTCGGAATCGACAAGAATAAGGTATGTTTTCGTTGTGGCATTTCAGGGCACATAAGGAGAAATTGCAAGACGGAAGCCAAACGCACACCTCAAGCACCTCTTGCAATGACTACCAAAAAGGCTATTCCTCGAAAAACAACTGCAAACTATTTGAAGGAAAAGAGCCTTGGTAGTCACCGCTCAAGACGACATCATCAAGGAGCAGCAATTCTTCAAGCAAGACGCTCTCACCTAGGAAATCAACTTCACGATCATTACCGACGCATTCCAAAAAGGTTTGGGTGCGCAAAGGTGAAATCTTTCCCTGTCTTGCTACCAATGTTTCTTTGCATGCATATGATAGTTCGTCTTGGTACCTGGATAGCGGGTGTTCCCGTCATATGACCGGCGATAAAAACTGTTTTCAAACATTTGAGAAAAACTCCGGAGGACTTGTTGTTTTCGGAGATGGTCGGTCTTCCAAAATTGTTGGAAAGGGAACGGTAGCTATTCCAGATGGCCCGGTTCTAGATAATGTGTTATTTGTTCATGGCCTTAAGACTAACCTCATAAGCATAAGTCAACTGTGTGATAGTGGTTATTCAGTTAATTTTTCATCTGATAAATGCACTGTAACTGACATGAACCATGCTTTCTTTTTAAAGGGGGTTAGATCAGAAAACAATTGTTATGTAGTTCCTACTAAGATTTCTGAAAAATGTAACCTAGCATCTTTGAAAAATGAAACACTTTGGCATGAAAGGCTAGGTCACATAAACTTTAAGGAACTTGCTAGAATTTCGAATAAAGATGTGGTCAAGGGGGTTCCGAAACTTTCTTTTGAACAAAACCTTGTGTGTGGCGGTTGCCAAAAGGGAAAACAGTCTAGGACTGCACACAAGAATTTGAACCACATAGGTACAAAACGGCCTTTGGAACTTTTGCATATGGACTTAATGGGGCCAACTCGTCAACCATCTCTGGGAGGTAAATGGTATATTTTCTTGTTGGTTGATGATTTTCTAGATATACTTGGGTAGCTTTCTTAAAAGAAAAAGCTGATACCTTTGATTCTTTTCTCGAAATCTGCAATCGTATTATGATAGAAAAGAATGATAGGATTACTCGAGTTAGGAGTGATAGAGGTGGGGAATTCATAAATTCCAAATTCATTGATTTTTGCACTTCTAATGGCATTAAACATGAATTCTCCGCACCTTACACACCTCAACAAAATGGTGTAGTCGAGCGCAAAAACAGGGTCGTACAGGAAATGGCACGTGTTATGCTTCACAGCCGGAACTTACCTTTTTATTTTTGGGCTGAAGCGGTGAACACTGCTGTTTATGTTATCAATCGCGTGTATTTGCGCCCGGGGACATTGAATACACCATATGAACTTTGTAGAAAACCTAACATCAAATATTTTCGTATCTTTGGGAGTCGGTGTTTTATTTTACGTGATCGCGAAAATCTTGGAAAATTTGACTCTCGAAGTGACGAAGGGATTTTCTTAGGTTATTCTACAAACAGCAGAGCATATCGAGTTTTTAACTTAGAATCTAAGACGATCGTAGAATCGATAAATGTTAAGGTAGATGAAGCTTTTCATTTTGAATCTGAAAAATCTACCCTCGATATCTCTCTTGATGATGATACACCTGCTAATGCATCTTCTTCTAACAATTCTTTCGATAATAATGTTGATGCATCTAACGGTTCTTCAAGCTTATCTGATGTGCAGGAATCATCTCGTGTACCTCCGCCTACTCCTCTACCTCAAACGTTACGCATCTCCAAGGATCACCCTGAATCGAACATAATTGGAGATCCACAAGAAGGAGTTAGAACACGGAGACAATTGGTTTGCGGATTTGCATGCTATGTATCTCAAATCGAACCAAGGAATGTTGATGAAGCTCTCCAAGATGATTACTGGATTAAAGCAATGCAGGAAGAGCTCCATCAATTCGAGCGAAACAAAGTCTGGGAATTAACGAAGCCTCCGAAGCAACACAATGTGATAGGTACCAAATGGATCTTCAAGAACAAGAAAAACGAAGAAGGTACTATCATCAGGAACAAAGCAAGGTTAGTTGCTCAAGGCTATTCTCAAGTAGAAGGTATAGACTTTGATGAAACTTTCGCCCCTGTAGCTAGACTCGAGTCCATTCGTATATTGTTTGCGATCGCTTGTCATTTCAAAATCAGATTATTTCAAATGGACGTTAAGAGCGCCTTTTTAAATGGATTTTTAAATGAGGAAGTTTATGTAGCTCAACCGAAAGGTTTTGTGGATCATAAACTACCTAACCATGTTTTTCGTCTGAAAAAGGCTCTTTACGGTCTGAAACAAGCACCGCGAGCATGGTACGAAAGGTTGACAAAGCACCTTTTGGAAAAGGGCTACACTCGAGGGGGAGCTGACAGGACTCTCTTTGTGAAGCATTATCAAAACAATTTCATAGTTGCTCAAATCTATGTTGATGACATTGTTTTTGGAGCAACGAGAGATAATGATGCTTCTAAATTCGCGGAGACCATGGAAAGCGAATTTGAGATGTCCATGATGGGCGAGTTGAATTATTTTCTTGGATTACAAGTTAAACAAAACGATGAAGGAATTCACTTGTGTCAATCCAAGTATGCACTGGAGTTGGTCAAAAAGTTTGATCTTGAAAATTCTAAGGATTTTCCGACTCCAATGGGAACTAGCCATAAGGGACTTGGAAGTGAATCACAAAGTGAGAATGTAGACGAGAAACTGTACCGCAGTATGATTGGGAGTCTACTATATCTCACGGCTAGTCGCCCGGATATATCCTTCAGTGTTGGGATTTGTGCGAGATATCAATCAGCACCGAAGGAGGTTCACCTGAAAGCGGTGAAACGGATCATCCGATATATCAAAGGTACAATCAATTTCGGAATTTGGTATCCTATGGGAACGACTTTGGATATTGTTGGATACTCAGATGCCGATTGGGCTGGATCGGTGGATGACCGGAAAAGCACGAGTGGTGCATGCTTCTATCTTGGCCACTGCCTTGTTGCATGGCACAGTAAAAAGCAGAACTGCATAGCACTCTCGACTGCCGAAGCGGAGTACATTTCTGCAGGAAGTTGTTCAACCCAATTGATTTGGATGAAAAGCGTGTTGAGCGATTTCCGGATTTCAACATCTTCGGTAACCATTTTATGTGACAACACTAGTGCTATTAACATTTCTAAAAACCCTGTGTTGCACTCTAGAACAAAACATATTGAACTTAGATATCATTTTCTTAGAGAGCTAGTTGAATCAAACATTCTTCAACTGTCATATATTTCAACTGAGGATCAATTAGCCGACATCTTAACAAAACCTTTGGATCAAAAACGTTTTATTCACTTGCGTAAAGCAATTGGCATGCTTTCCTTGAAATAAACTCTTTTGAAACCTTTGCTTAGATTAGGTTTTGTTTGTTCTTGTTTTGTTTTGTTCTTTATCTATGTTCTGTACATAGCACACTAATTGAGCATAAATCATAATTGACTTTAATTGCATCCTTTTATGCATTTAGAAATTTATTATGCTTTTGATGTCATAATATTTCAATGTTGCAATGATCATTTACGTTAATTAAACCATCTTTTAAGTGATCAAAGTCAATTTCTCTCTCAATGATCTCTTGGTATAGTCATTATCATATTTGATTGCTTAGTCGAGTATGAATTCGAGATCAATGGTTTGGTTGAATACCTTATATATTATATAATTGATAGCCAATTGAGGGGGAGTCAATGAAATGTAAAATGCTCAAAAGATGTGGAAAGAGTTACATCCCAATGAGGAGTGTGAAAACTACCACCACATGGAGGAAATGAAAGAAAAAATATCTACTCCATGAATGAAAAGCAAATTTTTGTTTGAAAATTGTTGATGAAACTCATATTGAAATACTTGACTCAGTCGTATTTCATGGTTGGTATAAGGTGGGATTTTTGATTTAAGATGCTCAAAGAGCCACTCCTTCAACAGATTGTCTAGATATATTATCTAACTTATCTGGGATTTCAAACATCTATTGATCTTGGTATTTCATTTTCTTTACCAAAATTGATGATTTGATAAAGGCATTACGCATAAGATCAGGATAGATGTAATTGAAGTTGTTCAACTTTAAGTGTTTTAACTTTCGTAAATTTTCGTTTCATTTTTGGATATTTTTGATAGATTTTTCATAATCTATTTCTTGTTGCGTGAAACGATGTCGTTTGTTTAAAGTTGACATGGTAATGTGCTTACATACTTTTTCTGGATTTTATTGAGTTTTTCTAAATTTTTCTGAAGAAAAAGTTGTAGCCGATCCGGATCGGGGCAAGTGATCCGGATCCCGAACGCAGGATTTCTCCTGCGGGTGGCCGATCCGGATCACATTCTCGAGCCGATCCGGATCACGGCTAGGGTTCTTATAAAAACATAGAGATTTTCAATTTCTTTTACCCTAATCTCTGGTTTTCAAGCCTCTAGAGTTTCTCTCTCTAGATCTCTTGCTTCTTGGAGCTTCAAAACTCAAAGTTCTTCGGATTCAAGTAAGTTTTATTGATCAAAACTTGGTTTTTACAGTTTTTCATCAAACGTGAGTTGAAAAATTGGAACTTTTTCGTTTGTGAATGGTTTTTGATCAAATTTCTTTTGAAATAAGAACTCTGGGTCAATTAGTTTTGCTTTTATGCTGGGTTTTCTCAAGATAAACGAGTTTTTAGGCTTCGATTTCTAAAAATTCTGGTTTAGGGCATAAAAGAGGAATTTTTGAAAATCATGGAATTGATCTATTTTTAAAATTCTTTTTGGAAAACTAATTTGATTCTTGGCTTCTCTACATGAATATGATTGTCTAGGTACAATGTTTTCAAATTTTTCAAAATTGACGATTTTTCATATGTTCTTGAGTTGGTGTTTCACAGGACAACTTCTCAAACTCAAAGCACTAGATCAATGGCATTCTCCTGGCTGATCCTGCTACTTGTTACAATGGTGCTTACTAGAGCAACTAATAAATTGAAAAGGGCCAAGAAACTCCAAAGAAAGGGAGAAGTCGATGTCATTAGTGACACTGAACTTGAAGAAAACGAGAATGAAATTCACTGGGATATGATAACGGATGATGATGATGATGAGGTATTGCCGACTACCTCAAGACAAAAAGGAAAGGCTCCCATGGACACTGGGAAAGCTCCTATGTCTGCTCCAACTATCTCTATAAAACGCAAACGACTTGCTCGCCGTTTTGGACTAAGACAGAACACCAGTGTTGACCCGCCAATTGCTCCTGACTCTCCGCCCCGTGTTGAAGAAGTATTTGTTAACAATGATCGTCTTAGAGCGTTTGCACATCGCGAATGCATTGGTGAAAGGCACGTGAACATTGAGGCTCTACGAGGTCACTGCCCTGAATTTGGTATTTTGATTGAACAAGCGAATCTCATTCAAGTGTGTCGCTTCCCAGAAACTCTCGGCTACTGCCTGCACCATGTGAGGACCTTCTATACCAATGCACGGCATCTTCGGGAATTTGAGAACGGTCCTATGGAGTTCTACACGAATATCCAAGGCACAAGGTTTAAGATCACTCCACAATTGATTGGCGAGGTTTTGGGAATGGAAGCCAGCAAGACAGGAGCTCACTACCTGAAAGGAGTAAATTTGACAAACACTTTATGGCGAAAAGTGATCGAGGGAATTTGTCTCGAGGGAACACAATCAACCGAAAAATCTGTTCGATCTAAAGAACTTCGTCTTGAATATCGCTTCTTAAACTTCATCACGTGTTACAATATACTTCCAAACATGCAGACGAAGGTTGTGAGATGGGAACGGTTGTTGTTCTTGTATCTCATAGGACATCGATCAGAGGCAACGGCATTGAATATCAACATTCCGTACATCATTTGGAATAGAATGGCGCGATATGTCGAGCATCCTTATCCTGCTGAAAGAATTCCATTTCCATTGATTATAATGAGGATTTTAAAGAAATTTCAAGTTGATATCACTTCTACAACCTATCATCAATGTCTGAGCATGATAGATGAGTCCACGATTGTCAAATCCCTTCACAAGTTGCCACATGTCACTCAACCTTCTGCATCTGGAACGAAGCCCGGTACAAGCACGCATGCATCACCATCTCGGCAAGCACCTGGCACAGATGGTGAAGCATCGTTAAATATGATTTTTAAGTCACAGCAACAACTATCCGTTCAGCAGGACCAAATTGTGAAGGAACAACAAAGAATTGCCAATGAGCTTGAGATCACTACAGCAGCTCACATTACCATCACGAAGAAGATAAATTCTGTGCACAAGCGATTGACAAAGATGTTCTACAAGCTGGGTTGCACAAGTTCTGACGATTCAGATTCTGACAACTGACTATCTTTGACTCATTTCTTTTTGTGCAGGATTTTTAGGTTTTAGTCTTATTGATTCTTTTACTTTTAGTTCTCAGTTTGTGCATACTATTAGAACTTTACGTTTTTTTCTCTCCTTACATATTGTAGCTCTTGCTACGTTTTGGCTTTGTTTTGTGACAAAAAGGGGGAGAGAGTTTGAGAGAGAGAGAGTTAGAGTTTGCAAAGAACTTTGAACAATGATTGTGAATATCAATGACTAAGTAAGGTAAGTATGACCTCAACTCAACTTTGTTTTTTTTTTCCCTTGTGATTAGTGACATGCTTCTATACTAACTA
Source organism: Tillandsia fasciculata (assembly GCA_029168755.2). NCBI lineage: Eukaryota > Viridiplantae > Streptophyta > Magnoliopsida > Poales > Bromeliaceae > Tillandsia > Tillandsia fasciculata. The sequence continues at coordinate 25,107 of JAQOTM010000736.1, forward strand.
TTCGACTAACTATTTGGGCATGTAATATGACTAACAAGTTGATGTTGGACTAACATACTTTGACATTTGGTTTTTGACTGCTTAGAAGATATGTTGGTTTTAACTATGATTCTCTTGCATATCTGAATTTTTCAAATGTCATGATGAGAGAAACTCTATCTCTGTAGTTGTTTTTGAATGTTTCAATTCTTGAGGTATCTAACGATTTTGTTTGTCAAGAATGCTTTCTGTGTGCAGAGATTACAGATGTCTAAGTCTAGAGTCTGTTTTAGGAGTTTATCTCATGTATTTAATTTCTGGAACTCTTTTGTAAATTTTTGTTGTATGGTGATAGCAACAAAAATATCCTTTTTGAATTTTCTTTTGTAGATTTGTGTTTTGTCACGAAACCGCCAAAGGGGGAGATTGTTACGGAATTTGAGTTGGCGTATTTCGTGAATGTATTAAGTCTTGAAGATTGAAGATGAAAATCTTTGGATCGTATACCTCAATCTCAAGAAAGAAGAATTCAAAAGGATCAGGTACGTTTAACTAAAGAATTTTGATGATCCGAATACTTCTTATAGTGTAGAAACACCTGGAAGAGGTTTTAATTGTTTAACATCAAAAACTGGACATGGGACATGTTCAGGATCCGGATCAGAACTTGCAATCCGGATCCCGAAAGATGTTTTGTTCATACACTGCTTCAATCCGGATCACAGCTTCTGCAATCCGGATCCCGAACATGGTGGTTTGGTGAAACTGTATGAACAATCCGGATCGGGGACTACGATCCGGATCCCGAACAAGCAATTTTCTGGAAACCGTGTTTTGTGCTTCTGCAATCCGGATCGCCAAATCCAATCCGGATCGCCGACGGGATTTCTTTCCAGAAAAGGTTGTTTTTGATCCGAATATTCTTCCTAGGGTTTCTAACCTATAAATAGCCCTTCCTTTTCATTTCTAGGGCATCCGAGGAAATAGAAAAAGATAGCCGAAAAGAAAAATCCACATATATAGAGAAGAACGGAAATCATTAGATCTATTTAATGGTTCTTCATCTATATTGATTGATTTGATTCTAGGTTTTCCATACTCACATTTTGAGTAGAATCAAATCAATGAATACTTAGATGGTATTTCCGATCTATCTTTAATCTAAGTATTCGGCGGATCATCACCACCCAAATCAATCAACGATTTATCCCAAAATCGGCGCGTGGACTCGCGTGGCCTTGTGGATTCAAGGTGCAACCGCTCTCGTGGATTCGGAGCGAGGTACGTTCGTGGACTCGAAGCGTGCCATTGGGTGAAGACCGTGGATTCGGTTGGACGTCGAGGACTCGACGTTGGACGCTGTGGATTCAGCGTTGGGCGCGGATCGTGGATTCGAGAAGCGTCGTGGAGCGAGCGGAGAAGATCTACTAGGAGCGTATGGTAAGAGGTTGAGTCGTCAGTGAGTACGCTATATCACCTTGTACGTGTGTTAATTCTAGTGGATTTCGCCGTGTTATCGGTCCCGTGGTTTTTTACTCCGGTTTGGAGTTTTTCCACGTAAAAATCTTGCGTGTTCTTTTATTTTTCCGCATTGGGTTTATTTGCGCAATGATTTTTTGAGTGTTTATTGTTTACACCTATTCACCCCCCTCTAGGTGTTTTTTCCCCTATTTAGATCCTTATTAACCTAAACCCAACACCTTTGTCGCAGATTTAGCTCCTTTTGGGTGAAGAGGTACTTGAGACTCTTATGATCTGAGTACACATTGCAGTGTGCCCCATACAGGTAGTGTCTCCAAAGCTTGAGGACAAACACCACCGCTGCGAGTTCCAAATCGTGCACGGGGTAATTCCGCTCATACTCCTTGAGCTGCCTTGATGCATAAGCTATGACCTTTCCCCGTTGCATGAGTACTCCACCCAATCCATTTCGCGACGCATCGCAATATACTTCGTAATCCTCCCCTGGCTCTGGCAGGGCGAGAATCGGGGCTCGCGTCAACCTATCCTTAAGCTCCTCGAAGCTTCTCTGGCACTTATCCGTCCAGATGAACTTTTCCCCCTTTCTTGTCAGACGGGTTAGGGGGGTGGCTATCTTGGAGAAGCCCTCCACGAAGCGCCGGTAATACCTGGCCAATCCCAGGAAGCTTCGAATTTCCGTCACCGTGGTCGGTTGGGGCCAGTCTGTCACCGAATCTATCTTCTTCGGATCCACCGCGACTCCAGCCGCCGAGATTACATGCCCCAAGAAACCGACCTCATGGAGCCAAAACTCACACTTTTTGAGTTTGGCGTAGAGTTTCTGCTCCCGTAGGGTCTGGAGGACTGTGCGCAGATGTTCTTCATGTTCCTCGTCTGTACGGGAGTAGATGAGGATATCGTCGATGAAGACCACCACGAATAAGTCCAGGAAGGGTTTGAATACCCTGTTCATCATATCCATGAACACTGCCGGGGCATTTGTGAGCCCGAATGGCATTACTGTAAATTCGTAATGGCCATAGCGAGTCCGGAAAGCCGTTTTGGGAATATCTCCCCCCTTAACCCGGACCTGATGATAGCCCGACTGCAGGTCAATCTTTGAAAACACCGTCGCCCCCTGTAATTGGTCAAAGAGGTCATCGATCCTTGGCAGGGGGTATTTGTTCTTAACGGTGACCTTATTTATCTCCCGGTAGTCGATGCACAACCGGAGACTTCCGTCCTTCTTTCTCACGAACAGGACGGGCGCGCCCCAGGGTGACGCGCTAGGTTTGACGAAACCCTTATCCAAAAGGTCCTCCAACTGTGCCTTGAGTTCCTTCAACTCCGCGAAGGCCATCCTGTACGGTGCCTTGGTGATGGGTTTGGTGCCGGGAAGCAGCTCAATAGGGAAGTCGACCTCTCGTTCCGGCGGCATTCCGGGGAGCTCTGCCGGAAACACATCCGAAATTCCCTTACCACGGGAATTTCGGAAGGCGAGGGAACGGGTCGGGTGGCTAAATCTACCGAGGCTAGATAGGCCACGCACCCGCCCTCTATTAGCTTCCTAGCCCGCGACGCGGAGATGACAGACAAAAAGGAAGTGCTTTTACATGCCAAGTACACGTTTTCGGGAATCCCGGCTTCTGTAGTTACACCTGGCGCTTCTCGCAGTCGATGACCGCCTGTCACTCGGTAAGCCCATCCCTTCCGAGTATCCCCTCGAATTCTCTTACAACTAAGTCTCAAACATCGGATCGTTGGAGCTAACCATTAACCCTAAACGCCTGAGCTTTTAGAGGTGCACGTCCGATTCACTTAGAGCGGCTTACACCGCACCACAGATCTCGACCGGAGCCAACCCACCTGGACGTTGGGTCTATTGATGGGCCTCTTGCCGTTAGGTCTATTGCGGACCGCAGCCCACCCAACCTATTGGGCTCACCCAACCCAACTCACTAGTCCCCTGGGCCTATTGTCTCAAGGCAGGAAGTTGGACCTATTTGACCCATAATAAAGGGCCAACACCAAAAACAACTAAGTCTTCGCATCCTTATTGGGCAGGAAGGTACAGAGTATTTGCTCCTAAGGGTTTTCCTGGGGTCAAGACCAACATTACTCTTCGTAAGGGGTCTTTCCTGCTACTACTTCCCTCGGGTAGTGCGTCCTTTGTTGTGTCGTCGCATAAGACCTCTCATCCGTGTTGCGACTCCGAAGAATCATTTCCGGGTTCGGAGCAGTAAAAACGGAACTGTCCCAGTTTGTCACATTAGAAGCAAAGGTCGTGCTTCCGGAATGAATAATTTCCCCCGAGGTGCTCCTCTGTAGATGATGCATGGCCGGTCTCCGCTAGAAAATCCCCCTCCTGAGAAGGGCTGGGGTCGTTTCTTGTCCATGTCGTACTCTGAGTCCTCTGTCTGATGTGTTTCCAGGTTCCTTGCGGTGTCTTCGGATATTGGGGTGGTCGGCCCCCGTCGGGAAAGTCGTTCCCGGGTTATGGCTGGGGTCGTTTCGGCCCGCGGCAGACTCATGATCCTTCTGCCGGGTGCGTGGAACGGCCAGTTCCCGCCCCACCATAGTGGTCCTATCGATCACTTCTCGGTAAGCGGGTAGACCCACCGTCGGTATTACCCGATTAGTGTCGCTATGTGGACCACCTTTGGGAAGGCGAGCCTGGTAGGGTTCGTCTTTCCTAACAAAAAGGGGAGAGCGCTATGCCATGTCGCGTAATCCGTTGTTGGAGTAGCCGATTCTCCACTGTTGCCGGAACCGTCGTATCCTCTTCTGCACCATCGATTGAAGAGCGGCTTCGGGCCATTAGCCGTGCAAACAAAGAAACCAAGTTAGCCCTAAGGATATCACCCTAGCACCTAAACTTACGAACACACCTACATTAAATCCCATTTTTCCCCGTACTCTCACGTACTACCGCACCTACACCTTGGTTATCTCATGTCCAATTTGCTTGTGGCACCTTACACTGTGGATGTGGATCACGTCTACTATGGTTATGGTTGTTTTTCTCTGATACCATTTAATCTGTCACGCCCCCGGGGATTTTTGAGTCATTTAAAGCGAAAAATTTCGTGTCTATTTTTTTTTTTTTCTTAATAAGGTGATATAAACCTCAACCCCGGTGCGTGCCAGACCGCCACATACACAAATTCACTCTGTCCACGGACAGAGTCTCCTTTGTATATGCACGGCGTCTCATTTACAACATACAATTCATCACACATTAATCACCAACCAACAACCATACCGTAGACATTCATCACCAATTAAAGCAAGTTTATAAAGCGGCGTCAGTGTTTGGAAAGGATAAAATCCAGCGTTTGCAAAACCCGTGCCCACACGGCACTTCGTTTTGAGAAAACATTTTCGCAATCCTTTAATTTATCATGAAAACATGCCGCATAAAAGGAACGCCACTAAACGTAATTAAAACATAAGAATACACCTCATCCACAGAGCTAATTAATACATGTTCACAACTAAAGCCATCCACAAGCAAATTAAGTATTTATACGCAAAAGGAAATGAGATATAATCATAATAACCAAGTGTCCGACTACGGTCCTCACGACGCAGCCCCACCGTCACCCCGGCTGACGCACCTAGTAGCAGTACCTGTCACGGAGTGGGTAACGTCAGTGACAAACAAAGTAGATGTCTAATAGTATCAAGGAAGGAAAAACGAACCGAAAACGCCGAGTACACCGTAACCTTTCGTTAAACCCCTGTGCATATTTTAAACTGGGCACCAACCCCAGATTATTTATTAATTAAGCTAGGCACCAACCCCAGAGTACCTGTCGGGGAGACTAAAGTCCCCCCTCGTGCGCAAACACCTTTTGATGCTTTTAACCTCTTCACGGGGCTAGTGCGGCCCCTATAGCTGCCGTGAAGGGGTCCTCACGGCTCCGACCCCTTTGTGAGGCACACGGGTCAAAAAGACCACTTTTTCGGAAAAGTACACCATGCGGTGGCCCGATCCGCCGGTGTACGTGCAGCATCCGAAACCGGATTGCCAAGATTGGCGTGTGGTGAGCACCGCGACCGCAGCCGCTTAAATTGTTAGATAAAACATCATTAAGCGAAAGGTTAAACTGTCCATCTACTTTGTTAGGTAAATTTAAGAGTACTTTAATGGCGATAAATGCACTTACTGCACTTGTTGCACTTATAGCAACCCTACCCACCTGGTTGGAGAGAAGACGGGTCACCCGAGCCCTCTGCACTCTCCCGCTGCGCACCTGGACCTATAAAAGTCCGCACGGATACTAAGATCAGAATACATACTAACATATTGCAACAGAAATACCCCACTCTATTATGTACGAAGAGTCCGGCACCGTCCCGCTGCCCGGCGGGACACCCTTGCCTTGAGCGGCCGTCGCCGTCCGTCGGAGCCGCGCGCGGCGTGGCTCCGCGGACGGCGCCCGCATAGTGCCCCGCGCGGCGTCCGCGCGGTGCCCGTGCGGACACGGGCCCGCGCGGCGCCCGCGCGGCCGCCCGCGCGGCGACCGCGGGGGTGCCCGCGCGGCGCCCGCGCGGGGCCGCCCGTGCGGCACCCCGCGCGGGTGCCCGCGCGGCTCCCGTGCGGGGCCGCCCGCGCGGCACCCCGCGCGGGTGCCCGCGCGGCTCCCGCGCGGGGCCGCCCGCGGGGCACCCCGCGCGGGTGCCTGCGCGGCGCCCGCGCGGGGCCGCCCGCGCGGCACCCCGCGCGGGTGCCCGCGCGGCGCCCCGCGCGGCTCCCGCGCGGGCCGCCCGCGCGGCACCCCGCGCGGGTGCCGCGCGGGCACCCGCGCGGGGTGCCGCGGGGTGCCCGCGCGGGGCCGCCCGCGCGGCACCCCGCGCGGGTGACCGCGCGGCGCCCGCGCGGCACCCTGCGCGGCGCCCCGCGCGGCGCCCGCGCGGGGCCGCCCGCGCGGGTGTGACCCGCGCGGCGCCGTCGCCGCTTGCGGCGGCGTCCGGTCGTCCGCGATTGTTTTCCCCCTCCCCGCGCGATGCCCTAGCGGCACCTCGCGTCTCCGCCGTCCGTTCCGTCCGTCTAGCACAATTACGACGACGGCGACGGTAACGGGGACGGCGGAGAAACTCAAGAAATTGACGAAAAGGCGACAGGAAAAATCCGGAAAAATTACAAAAAAATATTCTACTAACCGGATATCGTCGGGAAGGTGTCCGGTCGTGTTTCTTGCCTTCGGGTTGGCGTTTGGGACGATCGGCTCCTTCTCTTTTCCTTCTCCTTCCTCCGGTTAGGGTTCCGTTCTCTCTTTTCTTTCATTTTCCTCACCGGTTGGGGTTTCGGTATGCACGAAAGAGGAGGGTTTGAGGAGGCGGTGTTTTAAAAATACGGTTTCGTTCGGTAAACGGGGGAATAAATAGATCTCATTATCTATTTATCCAATTTCACGCATACGCACCGTCAAAATCCTTTCGGATATTTTGACTCCGATTAATTAATTTATTAATTGATTAGTCCTTACCGATAACCCTATTACTTAATTATTTAATTAATATCCGCTTTATCTTACACGTGCGTAACTAGGAAAACCCAAAACATCCTGTTTCTATTTCTCAAATAAATATCTGACTTACGAGATAAAATCTTCACCCTTTTAAATCCTGGACACCGATTATTTAATCACCTTCATTAAATAATCATGGGGGATAAATTCCCACTTGGATTTAAATCATCGGTTATTTAAATTTCCAATTTTCAAATCCCGGTCACCGATTATTTAATCCCCTTCATTAAATAATCTTGGAAAGATAAATTTCCAAATTTAAGTATCTGGATTTTATCTCTTATCCAATCCGCGAGATAAAATCCCCCCTTTTATTCGTACGTAGGAGGATTTAAATTTCCGTCACCGGATAATTGATTAATTAATTAATTAATTATCCCCTACGAGATAACCCACCTTATCTCTAACGGGTGCAAGATATTTTTGCACGGTTTCCGATGCGTGACTAATTACCGCGTCGCTAAGGATCCCGTTCCGGGAGATCCCGACATCGGATTTCGAACCCGATCACACCGTCGGTCATCGTTTTTCGCGCTCTATCGCAGAAAAATACACACACCTTGTCCCGGCCGACTTTTGAAAATTAAATAATTTTATTTCGCTTAAGGCTTAAGCGATTACATGTGAGTTCAAAAATACCCCTAAGAGTCGGGTCACTACACAGATGCCGACTGGGCTGGATCGGTGGATGATCGGAAAAGCACGAGTGGTGCATGCTTCTATCTTGGTCATTGCCTTGTTGCATGGCACAGTAAAAAGCAGAACTGCATAGCACTCTCGACGGCCGAAGCGGAGTACATTTCAGCAGGAAGTTGTTCAACTCAGTTGTTATGGATGAAAAGCGTGTTGAGCGATTTCCGGATTTCAGCAACTTCGGTAACCATTTTATGTGACAACACTAGTGCTATTAACATTTCAAAAAACCCTGTGTTGCACTCTAGAACAAAACATATTGAACTTAGATATCATTTTCTTAGAGAGCTAGTTGAATCAAACATTCTTCAACTGTCATATATTTCAACTGAGGATCAATTAGCTGATATCTTAACAAAACCTTTGGATCAAAAACGTTTTATTCACTTGCGTAAAGCAATTGGCATGCTTTCTTGAAATAAACTCTTTTGAAACCTTTGCTTAGGTTAGGTTTGGTTTTTGTTTTTGTTTTGTTCATTATCTATGTTTTGTACATAGGACATTAATTGAGCATAAATCATAATTGACTTTAATTGCATCCTTTTATGTATTTAGAAATTTTTTATGCTTTTGATATCATAATATTTCATGTTGCAATGATCATTTACGTTAATTAAACCATCTTTTAAGTGATCAAAGTCAATTTCTCTCTCAATGATCTCTTGGTATAGTCATTATCATATTTGATTGCTTAGTCGAGTATGAATTCGAGATCAATGGTTTGGTTGAATACCTTATATATTAAATAATTGATAGCCAATTGAGGGGCAGTCAATGAAATGTAAAATGCTCAAAAGATGTGGAAAGAGTTACATCCCATGAGGAGTGTGAAAACTACCACCACATGGAGGAAATGAAAGAAAGAAAAAGATACTCCATGAATGCAAAGCAATTTTTTTTTTTTTTTTTTTTTTTTTTTTTTTGTTGACAAAATGCATATTGAAATATTTGACTCAGTCATATATTGTTCGGGATCCGGATCACAAAGTCCGATCCGGATCGTCCATACAGTTTTACCAGAACATCAATGTTCGGGATCCGGATTGCAAATCCTGATCCGGATCGAGGAAGCACACAGGTAAAACAAGTGTTCGGGATCCGGATCAGAGGATGCTGCGATCCGGATTGAACCAGTGTATGAACCAACACCCTTCGGGATCCGGATTGCCGAGTCCGATCCGGATCCTGAACATGTCCCATGTTCAGTTTTTGATGTTTAAGCAATTAAAAATTCTTCCAGGTGTTTCTACACTATAAGAAGTATTCGGATCATCAAAAATCTTTAGTTAAACGTACCTGATCCTTTTGAATTCTTCTTTCTTGAGATTGAGGTATACGATCCAAAGTTTCTTCATCTTCAATCTTCAAGACTTAATACATTCACGAAATACGCCAACTCAAATTCCGTAACAATCTCCCCCTTTGGCGGTTTCGTGACAAAACACAAATCCACAAAAGAAAATTCAAAAAGATATTTTTGTTGCTATCACCATACAACAAAAATTTACAAAAGAGATCCAGAAATTAAAGAACATGAGATAAACTCCTAAAACAGACTCTAGACTTAGACATCTGTACTCTCTGCACAAATAAAGCATTCTTGACAAACAAACGCGTTAGATACCTCAAGAATTGAAACATACAAAACCAAGTACAGAGAAAGAGTTTATTCTTATCATGACATATGAAGAATTCAGATATGTAAGAGAATCATAGATAAGGACCAACATATCTTCTAAGCATTCAAAAACCAAATGTCACAAAAATTAGTCCAACATCAACTTGTTAGTCATATTACATGCCCAAATAGTTAGTCGAATAGTTAGTATAGAGGCATGTCACAAAACACAAAAGAAAAAACCAAAGTTGAGTTGAAGACATACTTACCTTGATATTCACACCAAATTTACATCATTGTCAACTGTTCATCATTGTTCAAAGTTCTCTCTAACGCTCTCTCCCCCTTTTTGTCACAAAACAAAGCCAAAACGTAGCAAGAGCTACAATATGTAAGGAGAGTTAAAAAAAAAGTTCTATCAATATGCACAACCTGAGAACTAAACTACAAGTTAGAACAAAAACTAAGTCCCAAAAAAAAACTAAGAACTGCAATGTCTGCAAGAGAGTAAAGCCATAAAAAAAATGAACAGAAGGTCCTGCTCAGTCTGATGAATCTGAACTGGTACAGCTCAGCTTGTTCAAAATCCCCTTGAACAGTTTCGAAATGTTTGAATACTTTTTCTTGATCTTCTTGTGCTGAGAGGAGAGTTGCTGAAGTTCTGTCGACATTCTTTCTTGTGCAGCAAAAAGTTTTCGCTGTTCCTGACGAAGCAGTTCCAATTCATCTGTGTCTGTAGTCCCTTTCTTCGAGTGTGATGGGTGCTGTGTAGATGCAGATGGTGCATTCATTCCTGTAACCCATGGAGATTCAGTTTGAAGAATTCCAGAAAGTGAGCGTGCTCTGGTGAGAGGCCCACTATGCTGACTCGCACTCCTTTGGACATTTTTCCTTCTCGTATACTGTTTGGTTGTTGAGGCTGATTTCATTAGTCTTTTTCCTTTGGTAAATTTCCTGTCCTCCTCATCAATTTTTCGTTGAACATCTTTGAAGAATTCGTCCCATTCTTCTTCATCATAGTCTGAGCTCTCTTCCTCTGCGTCCTTCGTCTTGATTTGAGTTGAATCATCCTGTTCCGTTTTAACAGATATACTCGTGTGCACCATAGTGACTAACAACAGAAAGAACCAAGAGAGAGCCATTGAACCGGGTGCTATGAGTTTTGGAGAAAGTGTCCTGTGAAGAGCCAACTCAAGAACACATGAAAAATCGTCAATTTTGAAAAATTTGAAAAATTGTACCTAGACAATCATAATCATGTAGAGAAGCCAAGAATCAAATTAGTTTTCCAAAAAGAATTTTAAAAATAGATCAATCCCATGATTTTCCAAAAATTCCTCTTTTATGCCCTAAAACAGAATTTTTAGAAATCGAAGCCTAAAAACTCGTTAATCAGGTAAAAACCCAGCATAAACGTAAAACTAATTGACCCAGAGTCCTTATTTCAAAAGAAATTTGATCAAAAACCATTCACAAACAAAAAAGATCCAAGTTTTCAACTCACGTTTGATGAAAAGCCATAAAAACTGTGAAAAACTGAGATTTGATCAACAAAACTTACTTGGAATCGAAGAACTTTGAGTTTGGAAGCTCCAAGATGCAAGAAATCTAGAGAGAGAAACTCTAGAGGCTTGAAAACAAAAGATTAGGGTAAAAGAAATCGAAATCTCTTTGTTCTTATAAAAACCCTAGCCGTGATCCGGATCGGATCGTGATTGTGATCCGGATCGGCTACCCGCAGGAAGAATCCTGCGTTCGGGATCCGGATCACTTACCCCGATCCGGATCGGCTTCCACTTTTTCTCCAGAAAAATTCAGAAAAATTCATAAAAACCAGAAAAAGTATGTAAGCACTTTATCATGTCAACTTTACACAAAAGACATCGTTTCATACAACAAGAAATAGATTATGCAAAATCTATCAAAAATACCCAAAAATGAAACGAAAATTTACGAAAGTTAAAACACTTAAAGTTGAACAACTTCAATTACATCTATCCTGATCTTATGTGTAATGCCTTTATCAAATCATCAATTTTGGTAAAGAAAATGAAATACTAAGATCAATAGATGTTTGAAATCCCAGATAAGTTAGATAATATATCTAGACAATCTGTTGAAGGAGTGGCTCTTTGAGCATCTTAAATCAAAAATCCCACCTTATACCAACCATGAATTATGACTGAGTCAAATATTTCAATATGCATTTTGTCAAAAAAAAAAAAAAAAAAAAAAAAAAAAAAAAAAAAAAAAAATTGCGTATTTTTACGGAATTTGAGTTGGCGTATTTCGTGAATGTAGTAAGTCTTGAAGATTGAAGATGAAGAAACTTTGGATCGTATACCTCAATCTCAAGAAAGAAGAATTCAAAAGGATCAGGTACGTTTAACTAAAGATTTTTGATGATCCGAATACTTCTTATAGTGTAGAAACACCTGGAAGAATTTTTAATTGCTTAAACATCAAAAACTGAACATGGGACATGTTCAGGATCCGGATCGGACTCGGCAATCCGGATCCCGAAGGGTGTTGGTTCATACACTGGTTCAATCCGGATCGCAGCATCCTCTGATCCGGATCCCGAACACTTGTTTTACCTGTGTGCTTCCTCGATCCGGATCAGGATTTGCAATCCGGATCCCGAACATTGATGTTCTGGTAAAACTGTATGGACGATCCGGATCGGACTTTGTGATCCGGATCCCGAACTACCATTTTTCTGGAAATCGTCTTTCTTGCTTCTGCAATCCGGATCGCCAATTCCAATCCGGATCGCCGTCGGTAAAAATCTCCAGAAAAGGCAGTTTTTGTTTCCTATCTTCTTCCAATGGTTTCTAACCTATAAATAGGCCCTGTATTCATTTCTAGGGCATCCGCTATTACAAGAAAAAATAGCCGAAAAGAAAAATCCACATATATAGAGAAGAAAGGAAATCAATAGATTTATTCTATGTTTCTTCATCTATATTGATTGATTTGATTCTAGGTTTTCCATACTCACATTCTGAGTAGAATCAAATCAATGAATACTTAGATGGTATTTCCGATCTATCTTTAATCTAAGTATTCGGCGGATCATCACCACCCAAAACAAACAACGATTTACCCCAAATCGGCGCGTGGACTCGCGTGGCCTTGTGGATTCAAGGTGCAACTACGTTCGTGGATTCGAAGCGTGGTATTGGGTGAAGACCGTGGATTCGGTCGGACGTCGTGGAGTCGACGTTGGACGCTGTGGACTCAGCGTTGGGCGCGGATCGTGGATTCGAGAAGCGTCGTGGAGCGAGCGGGAAGATCTACTAGGAGCGTATGGTAAAAGGTTGAGTCGTCTGTGAGTACGCTATATCACCTTGTACGTGTTTTAATTCTAGTGGATTTCGCCGTGTTATCGGTCCCGTGGTTTTTTACTCCGGTTTGGAGTTTTTCCACGTAAAAACTTGCGTGTTCTTTTATTTTTCCGCATTGGGTTTATTTGCGCAATGATTTTTTGAGTGTTTATTGTTTACACCTATTCACCCCCCCTCTAGGTGTTTTTTCTCCTATTTAGATCCATATTAACATAACCCAACAAAAACAGCGGTCGACGGCGAAAAACAGCGGTCGACGGCGAAAAAACGGCCTCCGTCGGCGAAAACAGCGGTCGACGGCGAAAAACAGCGGTCGACGGCGAAAAACAGCTCGCGGCGGCGAAGACAGCGGTCGACGGCGAAAAACAGCGGTCGACGGCGAAAAACAGCTCGCGGCGGCGAAAACAGCGGTCGACGGCGAAAAAACGGCCTCCGTCGGCGAAAAACAGCATCCGACGGCGAAAAAAGCGCGGTCGACGGCGAAAAACAGCTCGCGGCGGCGAAAACAGCGGCCGACGGCGAAAAACAGCGGTCGATGGCGAAAAAACGGCCTCCGTCGGCGAAAAACGGCCTCCCTCGGCGAAAAACAGCATCCGACGGCGAAACTGGCCTCCGTCGGCGGAAAAACGGGGCCGGCACGCAAACCAAGGCGTCGACGAAGTCCCGGGGCATGCCGGCGACGAAGACGGCGGACGCGCGGCCCAAGGAACCGGCCGAGCGGAGCAGGGGCCTGCCGCGCGGCGCCGGAGCGCGCCGCGCGGCGCCCCAGCGGCGCTGCGCGCGGCGCCCAGCGGCGCTGCGCGCAGCCCGCCGCGCGCGCGGCCCGCTGCGCGCGGCGGTGCGCGCCCGCACAGGCCTGCGCAGGCCCGCGCGGCCCGCGGCGCCCGCGCAGGCCCGCGCGGCCCCTGCCGCGCGCGCCTGCCTGCGCGCGGCCCTGCCGCGCGCGCCTGCGCGCGGCCTGGCAGCGCCGCGCGCGCGGCCGCGACGGCGGAAAAATTCAAAAAAAAATTTCAAAAAAATTTCAAAAAATTCCAAAAAATAAATTTAACAACCATTTTAATCACCAAATAATTTTCTAAAATTCCTTAAAACACCAAAAATCCCCAAAGCTCAAAATAAATTGTAAATACCATATTTTTTTTGCTCTAAAAATTTCTAACAAGAATCCCATAGCTCCAAGCAAAATTCCAAGCTTAAAAAAACATGGTTCAAAATCAAATCCAAGAATTCCAAAGCTCTATGGTAAAACCCAAGCTCAATTAATTAAAAGAAAAACCCAAAAACTAACCTCCACAAGCACAAACTCCAAATCCACCTTGGATGTTGCTCCAACTTCCTCCTCTTCTTCTTCTTCTTCTTCTTCTTCTTCTCTTCTTCCTTTTTCCCTCTTTTTCCTTTCTTTCTTTCTTTTCTCTTTCCTTTCTTTCTCTGCTTCGAAAGGCCACAGAGGGAGGGGTTGGGTTGGTGATGAAGGTGAGGATAACCCAAGGTGAGGTTACCTCCCTAAATGCTAAGCTTAAATAATTAGCCCACTAATTAAGCCCAACCTTAAATAAAAACCCCATTCACAGCTTAATAAAATCCCAAGCTCCATTTACCTCACTCCACACAATCAGCCATCAAGTTGAGTAGACCCAATTTATTAGTAAATCCATCAATTATAATAATAAAATATTCCAAAATGGCCCTCTACAACTCACTTTTTGCCTTCGGGCCCTCCGCCGCTGTCCGGAACCTCCCGAACTCCGCTGTAAATCGAAAGTACACGTGTCCACAGCTTTTCCTCTTCAAAAAGCTCATCCGTTGAGTCGGGGTGCTCAATTCGAAAACCGGTTCCAAAATCGCCAGTTCCGACTCACTTTTTGCCTTCTGATCCTCCGCGTCAGTCCGGAATCTCCCGAACTTCGCTGTAAACTGAATATATACCTGTTCCAAGTGTTCCCGAATTTTCGGCGCTCCACAGTGAAGTCGGTAATTCCCAATTCTCATCCACAATCGGCATACAAAGCCCGGAAAAATCCCGAATCGAGCTGGAGCTTCTGCGTTGATCCAAATCAACCCGGCATCAACTGTAATCTCAGATGCAACATGTCCGAGGCAATCTCACCACTCCAGGCCATCATATGTGGTCGGCGCGCTGTCCGAAGTCCCAGTACTCTACACTCTCCCCTCCTTCAAAAGGTTTCGTCCTCGAAACCAAAACACACCCCCTACCACAAGAAACCTACATCAGGTACATCATCAACCCCAACTCTCTATTTGAAAAGCAGCCGGAAATAGCGAAGAGTCCGAAAATTTCCAAAGGACCGATGCCTTCACCCCAATCAAATAAGAACAGGTTCCAGCATCGTCTCCATTTCTGGAGTAGTCCTTTGAAATTTTTCGTCCCGTTTGCCAGTTTCGGTGTTAAAACAAGAACACAAGGAGAGTGGTGTTGATGCTGTCCCTGCTGTGACCGCATCCCAGTACTCTACACTCTCCCCTCCTTCAAAAGGTTTCGTCCTCGAAACCAAAACACACCCCCTACCACAAGAAACCTACATCAGGTACATCATCAACCCCAACTCTCTATTTGAAAAGCAGCCGGAAATAGCGAAGAGTCCGAAAATTTCCAAAGGACCGATGCCTTCACCCCAATCAAATAAGAACAGGTTCCAGCATCGTCTCCATTTCTGGAGTAGTCCTTTGAAATTTTTCGTCCCGTTTGCCAGTTTCGGTGTTAAAACAAGAACACAAGGAGAGTGGTGTTGATGCTGTCCCTGCTGTGACCGCAATCCAAAACTACACTCCATCCACTCAAACCATATAGGGGGGTGCAAAAACTCCAGTCTCAAACAACTAGGAAGGGGGGTATCACATCTGGTACCAAGCGACCTGCTATCCTGGCGCCCTCCAAACGGGTAGCCCATCTCATCCTCTCGATGTGGGTGGTCGTCGCCCTGGCTGCCGCGACGTCGTGGCCTCATCTGGCTGGCGGTAAGTCGGAGGTGCTCCTTCTTCCGAAAGAGGTAGTGGGGGTGCTGTTGCAAGCGGCATCACTGTAAGTACTGCTCGAGGGCATGCTGCCTGAAAATGACCAGTCTGTCCACACGAAAAGCATCGCCCCTGCCTATAGTCACACTGCTGTACTGCATGTGGCCCACCGCAGATGACACACTCATCCTGATACTGCTGCTGGTGCCTCGGCTGTGGGGGACCTCCTGGTCTCTGTCTCCTCTGAAATCCTCGGCCTTCAGACTGGGGTTGTGACGGCCTCGGGGTTCTCGATCTACTCGTCTGTCCAAAATCAGGCGGTACTGAATGCCTCTCCCCGGAGCTGGTCCCTGGCGCTCCGTCCCTCTCTGACATAAACGCTGTGCCTCGGGAAACCCACCGAGCACGCTCTATGGCCGCATCCAAAGTCGGTGAGCGATGCGAGTGAACAAGATGATAAATATCCTGGTGTAGTCCTCTCTCAAACAAATCCACCCTCTGGGCCTCATCTGGGGCGACATGTGGCACACTGTTCAACAACTTCTGGAACTCCCGAATGTACTCCTGAAGTGGTCGATCACCCTGCTGCAATCGTCGGAGATCCCCTTCTAGTTTCTGCTTTGCACTATCGGGAAAATAGGCCCCGCGTAGCAAAGCCCGAAACTCAGGCCACGTCATCAACTGAACTCCTGGCGGTCCAACTGGGCGGACTCGACGCCACCAAATCTCAGCGTCCTTTTCCAAATAGTGCGCCCCCAAATGTACCTGGTGCTCATCCTTGATGAAGAGGTTCTCAAATAATTTCTCCATTGCTGCGATCCAATTCTCAACGTCCCACGGCTCTGAACTCCGCCCTGAAAATTGCGGGGGATGGAACTGGTTGATATAAGCTAGCCTGTCGGTGAGCTCCCTTTGTTCAGCCTCTGTCAAAGGAGCGATTTGTGACGAGGTCGACGAAGTCGCTGCTGGGGGCGCTGCTGAAGATGTCCTCTGCTCAAACAGTCTCATCAACCGATCCATATTTTCTCCTTGGAGCTTGGCTGCCTCCTCCTGGCGCCTGACTGCCTCCTCCTGGCGCCTGGACGCCTCCTCCTGGCGTTGCAACGCCTCTGTCATCTGGGCCACTTGAGCCCGTAGCTCCTGGGCCTCAATCTGCCTGGCCCGCTCGGCCTCTCGCCGCTCGGGCTCCTCATCCAAGGTCGAATGCCCTCTCGTCGCTGCACGACGTCTCGGCGGCATCACAGGTAACCCTGCAACAAATACAAACGTCAGGACGTAATAACCAAACGACCCAATCCAGCGAGAGTCTAGAACTTGTTATCCTTCCAAAAGTATTATGTTGTCTGCAGCCAACATAATCACTTTGAGCGAATAACAAGCAAAATCACTCATCCCATTCCTTGGGAGAGGTAAAAACTCAATCAGGACTCTCGCTAAAGTCACGACTCTCACGTAGTCATCCTAATGTCCAACCACAATAGCCTAGGGTTTCTAAGTCCTCAACGACCTACAACCTAGGCTCTGATACCACTCTAATCTGTCACGCCCCGGGGTCGAAACTGCGACCCGGGCTCGCTAACAGATCCGCCATCTGTACGGAAACTGCCGTACAGACGAAGCGTCTAACCTGCAAAAGATAGAACTACAGCTATACAGATATCAGAGCGGGTAATAAAAGCTGTAATATAAAAACAAGTCTATCTCCCGAATACAAGATGATACAAATAGCCAACAACCTATACAATATCTACCAAAATCACAGGGGAGATAGCTAAGACTAGAAAATCAATACATGATCAACTCCCAGAGTCCGGGATGGTACATCTACCGCACTCTAAAGTAATAATGCTGGTAGGGAACTATCACGCGACTCCCTGTCCTCGGTCCGTCAAGCCAGCTCGGGCAGGAACGGAAGAAAGCCTCAGCAACCTGTCACCGACAGAGGGTGTGAGAACTACATCCTACAGTAGCTCTCAGTGGGTACCGTCTCCAAGAACCACGGTCTGCCCACTAAGTCTACTAGAGGCATAAGATAACAGAATGAAACTGAAATAATGAAAGAGTAAGCTGGAAAATATCTACAGCTATCATGCCTCTATCTACTATGCTCAACGAGAAAGAACACAGATGATGGTATGCACCCACTCACTACTGACAACATGTCCCAAGTACTATGCCATCACTCACCCAATGTCACCCAATCTCAATGACTGTCCCACTTTGGACCAGTCAAACAAGCCTGCGCTCACCTACTGCCACTACGCCCAAACAGGACTTGGTCTTACGTAGGGTGTCCCTCAAGGACTATCTCAATCTCAAGCGAACTCTAGTGTATCAACTAGTCGCATCATCGCAGCCTCGTCAGGCTCGGTATCATCATCGCACCCGGGGCGTAGCTCGAGGGGAGCGACCCCAACGAACTCAAGTATCACAAGTATCTCATAACTGGCATGAAATGCCAGGCTCAGCAGGCTATAATCCACGATCAAACAGATCGGTATCTCGATGCTCAAAGCACAACTCAGTCGGAGAACCCTCCACGACTCAACCTCACAACACAACTCACTCAAGAAGGTACTACACAGCTGGGACCGCCGTCACTCCATACGGCTCCCACAACGACACCCCACTCATAGACGAGCAGAGCCGACTGACGCGGCAAGGTCCGAGAATCCCGATAGACCGGTGCCTAGAACCCCAATCAAACAAGAACAGACTCTAGGCTCAGCCTATCGAAGTTCTCGATCCTTTACCGTTCAGGGATTCGGCCCCTCTCGGTTAAAGTGGGCAACTATCTCAACTCAAACTCATAACTCACGGCTGGAGATGCTCCACAGCTAGAACTGCACAGAGTCCGAAAACCCCGGGAGTCTACTACCTACGACCCCAATCAAACAAGAACAGGCCATAGGTGTCGCCTCCCGTTGTTTTCGGCCCAAGACGAAATCAGCCCTTAGAACCCAGATCCCCCGCCCTGGCGGATGAGGGAATTTAGTAAAAAGATGACCTTTATAAAGAAATATCATTTCTCCTCAACCCCCTTGGGGTGAGGGTAAAATTTACCCTTTTGAAAACTATCTTAAATTGAGAAAAACCAGCTTTTATGGATTTTAGTTCTTGAGAAAATCAGTTGAAAACGAGTTTGTTTCCCGAACTCCCAAGGGTGACACCTTCGCCCAATCAAACAAGAACAAGCTCCGGCGACCCTTAGGAATACGGAAGGAAAAACACTGGTATACCAAAATCATGAGAGTTCAAAAGCATTCTGGGTTCAAGGTCCTGATAGCATACGTACTCCACGATCACAACGTGGTAGTAACGAGAAAACGACGTCACAACTAGAAACCCGGGACCACCGTTTACTCTAAACGGTTCCCAAACCACCAACACTGGCCTAACACAGCCACCAGACCCCACTCAGCCCCCAGGCCCGAGTGAAACACCCATCCCACAAAACTCTGACCACTCGGCCCACTACCCGGGCGAGGAACCCTATGTCCAGAAGGAAATGCAGTGTGTGGAATGTCTAAAGCATAATAGAACCTAGCCCAGATTAAGGTTCTCTATTGGTCTGGTTGAATACATGCAACATATGACGGGGGTGCTAGTCAAGTTCCAAGAAATACTTAAACTAGCATGCAATCCTATCATAATAGAATTAGAAGGAAGTCCGAAGACTTGGAGAGAAAAACCAACCCACCTCAGATCGCCCCCAATTGCTTGTCGACACTTGCAATTGGGCTCAGCGGGCTTACCTTGCCTCCACGAGGTCCGCACGCAACCCGAAGTACGATGCCGGAACCCGCACGCAAAAAGGAGTCACAAGGTCGCATCCCAGTCAGATGCTAAAACTACACTGCAAACTGCCAGGAAAGAAGAAATCGCAAAATCAGTCAAAATGGTCGAAAATCAAGCATCCAGCGACGAAAAACAGCCTCCATTAGCGAAAAACAGCGCGCGGCGCGAAAACAGCCCTTCATCGGCGAAAAACAGCGCACGGCGCGAAAAACAGCCTTCATCGGCGAAAAACAGACTCCGACGGCGAAAAACAGCGGTCGACGGCGAAAAACAGCGGTCGACGGCGAAAAACAGCTCGCGGCGGCGAAAACAGCGGTCGACGGCGAAAAACAGCTCGCGGCGGCGAAAACAGCGGTCGACGGCGAAAAACAGCGGTCGACGGCGAAAAACAGCTCGCGGCGGCGAAAACAGCGGTCGACGGCGAAAAACAGCGGTCGACGGCGGCGAAAACAGCGGTCGACGGCGAAAAACAGCGGTCGACGGCGAAAAAAGGCCTCCGTCGGCGAAAACAGCGGTCGACGGCGAAAAACAGCGGTCGACGGCGAAAAACAGCTCGCGGCGGCGAAGACAGCGGTCGACGGCGAAAAACAGCGGTCGACGGCGAAAAACAGCTCGCGGCGGCGAAAACAGCGGTCGACGGCGAAAAAACGGCCTCCGTCGGCGAAAAACGGCCTCCGTCGGCGAAAAACAGCATCCGACGGCGAAAAACAGCGGTCGACGGCGAAAAAACGGCCACCGTCGGCGAAAAACGGCCTCCGTCGGCGAAAAACAGCATCCGACGGCAAAACCGGCCTCCGTCGGCGGAAAAACGGGGCCGGCACGCAAACCGAGGCGTCGACGAAGTCCCGGGGCACGCAGAGCGACGAAGACGGCGGACGCGCGGCCCAAGGAACCGGCCGAGCGAAGCAGGGGCCCGCCGCGCGGCGCCAGAGCGCGCCGCGCGGCGCCCCTGCGGCGCTGCGCGCGGCGCCCAGCGGCGCTGCGCGCGCCCGCGCGGCGCCCCTGCGGCGCCGCGCGCGGCGCCCAGCGGCGCTGCGCGCGCCCGCGCGGAGCCCGCCGCGCGCGCGGCCCGCTGCGCGCGGCGGTGCGCGCCCGCACAGGCCTGCGCAGGCCCGCGCGCGCCCGCGCAGGCCCGCGCGCGGCCCGCGCGGCCCGCGGCGCCCGCGCAGGCCCGCGGCGCGCCCGCGCTGGCCCGCGCGCGCCCCCGCAGGCCGCGCGCGCCTGCGCGCGGCCTGGCAGCGCCGCGCGCGCGGCCGCGACGGCGGAAAAATTCAAAAAAAAATTTCAAAAAAATTTCAAAAAATTCCAAAAAATTTAAAATAAATTTAACAACCATTTTAATCACCAAATAATTTTCTAAAATTCCTTAAAACACCAAAAATCCCCAAAGCTCAAAATAAATTGCAAATACCATATTTTTTTTGCTCTAAAAATTTCTAACAAGAATCCCATAGCTCCAAGCAAAATTCCAAGCTTAAAAAAACATGGTTCAAAATCAAATCCAAGAATTCCAAAGCTCTATGGTAAAACCCAAGCTCAATTAATTAAAAGAAAAACCCAAAAACTAACCTCCACAAGCACAAACTCCAAATCCACCTTGGATCTTGCTCCAACTTCCTCCTCTTCTTCTTATTCTTCTTCTTCTTCTTCTTCTTCTCTTCTTCCTTTTTCCCTCTTTTTCCTTTCTTTCTTTCTTTTCTCTTTCCTTTCTTTCTCTGCTTCGAAAGGCCACAGAGGGAGGGGTTGGGTTGGTGATGAAGGTGAGGATAACCCAAGGTGAGGTTACCTCCCTAAATGCTAAGCTTAAATAATTAGCCCACTAATTAAGCCCAACCTTAAATAAAAACCCCATTCACAGCTTAATAAAATCCCAAGCTCCATTTACCTCACTCCACACAATCAGCCATCAAGTAGAGTAGACCCAATTAATTAGTAAATCCATCAATTATAATAATAAAATATTCCAAAATGGCCCTCTACAACTCACTTTTTGCATTCGGGCCCTCCGCCGCTGTCCGGAACCTCCCGAACTCCGCTGTAAATCGAAAGTACACGTGTCCACAGCTTTTCCTCTTTAAAAAGCTCATCCGTTGAGTCGGGGTGCTCAATTCGAAAACCGGCTCCAAAATCGCCAGTTCCGACTCACTTTTTGCCTTCTGATCCTCCGCGTCAGTCCGGAATCTCCCGAACTTCGCTGTAAACTGAATATATACCTGTTCCAAGTGTTCCCGAATTTCCGGCGCTCCACAGTGAAGTCGGTAATTCCCAATTCTCATCCACAATCGGCATACAAAGCCCGGAAAAATCCCGAATCGAGCTGGAGCTTCTGCGTTGATCCAAATCAACCCGGCATCAACTGTAATCTCAGATGCAACATGTCCGAGGCAATCTCACCACTCCAGGCCATCATATGTGGTCGGCGCGCTGTCCGAAGTCCCAGTACTCTACAGAGATTACCACCCCAAGGCAACCTTCCACTTAATTAAGTGGAAACTTAATTAAGCCCTAATTAACAAGTGAAAGCCCAAATTAAATAATAAAACAAAAACAAAAACAAACACTTACCTCCAGTCCAAAACCCCACAACCACTCCCACAACACCCTCACAGCCACCAAGCAAAAACCCAAATTAATTAGCCAACCTCACTAATTAAATTAATATAATAATCCAAAAAGCCCAACTCCAACTCACTTTTTGCCTTCGGGCCTTCCGCCGCCACCCGGAACCACCCGAACCCCGCTGTAAATTGAAAGTACACGCGTCCACAGCTTTTTCTCTTCAAAAAGCTCATCCGTTGAGTCGGGATGCTCAAATCAAATACCGGCTCCAAAATTGCTAGTTTCGACTCACTTTTTGCCCCCGGATCCTCCGCGTCAGTCCGGAACCTCCCGAACTTCGCTGTAAACTGAATACATACCTGTTCCAAGTGTTCCTGAATTTCCGGCACTCCACTGTGAAGTCGGTAATACCCAAAACTAGTCTTCAATCGGCGAACAAAGCCCGAAAAAACCCCGAATCGAGCTGGAGCTTCTGCGTTGATCAGAATCAACCCGGCATCAACTGTAATCTCAGATGCAACATGTCCGAGGCAATCTCACCACTCCAGGCCATCATATGTGGTCGGCGCGCTGTCCGAAGTCCCAGTACTCTACACTTCGAGAGTCAAATTTTCCAAGATTCTCGCGGTCACGCAAAATAAAACACCGACTCCCGAAGATACGAAAATATTTGATGTTCGGTTTTCTACAAAACCATAGCTCATATGGTGTATTTAAGGTCCCCGGGCGCAAATACACTCGATTAATTACATAGACAGCCGTGTTCACCGCTTCAGCCCAAAAATATAACGGTAGGTTCCGGCTATGAAGCATAACACGAGCCATCTCCTGTACGACCCTGTTTTTGCGCTCGACTACACCATTCTGTTGAGGTGTATAGGGTGCCGAGAATTCATGTTTAATGCCGTTTGAAGTGCAAAAATCAATGAATTTAGAATTTATGAATTCTCCACCTCTATCACTTCTAACACGAGTAATCTTTTCATTCTTTTCAATCATAATACGATGGCAAATCTTGTGAAAAGAATCAAAAGTATCAGCTTTCTCTTTTAAAAATGCTACCCAAAAATATCTAGAGAAATCATCAACCAATAAGAAAATATACCATTTACCTCCCAAGGATGGTTGACGAGTTGGCCCCATTAAGTCCATGTGTAAAAGTTCCAAAGGCCGTTTTGTACCTATGTGGTTCAAGTTCTTGTGTGCAGTCCTTGACTGTTTTCCCTTTTGACAACCGCCACACACAATGTTTTGTTCAAATGAAAGTTTAGGAACCCCCTTGACCACATCTTTGTTTGAAATTCTAGCAAGTTCCTTAAAGTTCATGTGACCTAGCCTTTCATGCCAAAGTGTTTCATTTTTCAAAGAAGCTAGGTTACACTTTTCAGAAATTTTATGAGGAGCTACATAGCAATTGTTTTCTGATCTAACCCTTTTTAAAAAGAATACATGGTTCTTGTCAGTTACAGTACATTCATCAGATGAAAAATTAACTGAGTAACCATTGTCACAAAGTTGACTTATGCTTATGAGGTTAGTCTTAAGGCCATTAACAAATAAAACATTATTTAGAACCGGGCCATCTGGAATAGCTATAGTTCCTTTTCCAACAATTTTGGAAGACCGACCATCTCCGAAAACAACAAGTCCTCCGGAGATTTTCTCAAAGGTTTGAAAACAGTTTTTGTCACCGGTCATGTGACGGGAACACCCGCTATCCAGATACCAAGACGAACTATCATATGCATGCAAGGAAATATTAGTAACAAGACAAGGGAAAATTTCACCTTTGCGCACCCAAACCTTTTTGGAATGCGTCGGTAATGGTCGTGAAGTTATTCTCCTAGGTGAAAGCGTCTTGTTTGAAGTATTGCTGCTCCTTGATGATGTCGTCTTGAGCGGTGAACTACCAAGGCTCTTTTCCTTTGAAGAGTTTGCATTGATTTCCGAGGAATCACCTTTTTGGTAGTCGTTGCAAGAAGTGCTTGAGTTGAGCGTTTGGCTCCCGTCTTGCAATTTCTCCTTATGTGCCCTGAAATGCCACAACGAAAACATACCTTAGTTCTTGACGATCCCGAGGAGGATGAGGTAGGCTTGTTGTCGTTGATTGTCGTGAATTCCGGTGTCGGAGGAGGAGGTACCGACTGAGGCACAAAAACTGTCCCACTCGAACTTGGAATGTCTCCAGTTTGAGTGTACCCGAGGCCGAACTTATTTGTTTGACCAAGACCAAGAAGCCTGTCCAACTTACTCCTTCCAGAAGAAAATCGCTGTAAGTCATCTTTGAGTTGGAGAATGGTCTTTGTCATTTCCATTTTTCCTGTCGAGCCTCGCCGTAGAGCTTTGAGAAGTAATTCGCTTTATCCACCATTTCTCATGTTCTTTCTCGAAAAGCTCATTTTTCTCTTGAAGGGAAACATTTGTTTTGACCAAATTATCCCTTTCCACTTCAAGAGCGTTTGAGAGAGAAGTTGCCCTTTTTGCTTCTTCTTCGAGATCCTGCAATCTTCCTCTCAAACTCCGGTTTTGCTTTGCCAATTTCTTTGAATCCCTCAAAAGCTTATGGTAGGCAAGAGCAAAATCTTCACCTTCAGAATTGCTCGATTCATGTCCGTTGCGTTCTTTTCAACAGGGAGGAGTTGGACAAGGAATCGGAGGTACTTGCCATCAAGCACATGAAGGGTGAAGATGTAGTGGACGCGTGGAAAGCCGTCGCGTTGTCTTCTTCATCACTTGAGGATGACTCATTTGACGTTGAGTTGTCATCCCAAGTGACGACTTGCATCGCTTTCTTCTTTGCCGGATTCTTGTTGGGACACTCCGTTGCAATGTGGCCGTAGCCTCGACATTTGAAGCACTGTACTTGTCCCTCTGAACTTTTCTTATCCTTTGAGAAGTTCTCTTGCTTTCTTGACTTGTAGCTTGAAGAACCCTTGCCTTTCTTGGACTTTCCGAAGGATGGAGTTTTGCTTGAATTACCCCTTCGAAAGTTGCGGCGAAACTTCCTTGTCAAGAGAGCGAGCTGCTTCTCAAAGTCCTCCATAGATAGGTTCTCGTCATCGTCTGAGGAGGATGAATCCGCGTCTTCTTCTTTAGTTGTTTTCAATGCATAACCTGAAGACTTAGAAGAGGATGCCTTTCCAGAAGAATAGTTAGTAGGAAATGTCATTTCATAAGTTTGTAATGCACCAACTAATTCTTCTACACGCATTTCGTCCGGGTGTTTAATTGTTTCAATGGCTGCGACCTTCGGGCGAAATCGTTCAGGAAGAGTTCTTAAAATCTTTCTTACAACTTTAAATTCTGGAATCTTCTCTCCCAAGTTAGCACATGAGTTTACGATGTCTTGCAATCGTGTGTAATAGTCTGTGAAAGATTCATTTTCTGCCATAGAAATAGAGTCAAACTTGCTCGTAAGCATTTGCAGTTTCTGAATCTTCACAAGGTTAGTTCCCTCATGCGTAACTTGAAGAACATCCCAGATTTCTTTCGCAGTCTCACATGCCGAGACGCGAGAGAACTCTGTTTGTGACAAAGCATTAAATAGAGCATTAATTCCTTTGCCATTGTAAGAAGATGAATCTATCTCTTCCTTGGTCCATTTCGACCTAGGTTTTAAGGTGCGAACATCAGAAATAATTTCAGTTGGATTAGACCATCCTAATTCAATTGATTGCCACACCCGTTCGTCGATGGAAATTAAAAAGGCTTTCATCCGTACTTTCCAGTACGCATAATTTGTTCCATCAAAGAAAGGGGGTCGATTGATGTTTCCACCTTCAACCATTGTTTACAACCCTATTCCCGCTCTGATACCACTTGTTGGGTTATACTAATATGGATCTAAATAGGGAAAAAACACCTAGAGGGGGGTGAATAGGTGTAAACAATAAACACTCAAAAAATCATTGCGCAATAAAACCCAATGCGGAAATAAAAATAACACGCAAGATTTTTACGTGGAAAAACTCCAAACCGGAGTAAAAAACCACGGGACCGATAACACGGCGAAATCCACTAGAATTAACACACGTACAAGGTGATATAACGTACTCACAGACGACTCAACCTTTTACCATACGCTCCTAGTAGATCTTCTCCGCTCGCTCCACAACGCTTCTCGAATCCACGATCTGCGCCCAACGCTGAATCCACAGCGTCCAACGTCGAGTCCACGACGTCCGACCGAATCCACGGTCTTCACCCAGTAGCACGCTTCGAATCCACGAACGTACCTCGCTTCGAATCCACGAAAGCGGTTGCACCTTGAATCCACAAGGCCACGGGAGTCCACGCGCCGATTTGGGGTAAATCGTTGTTTTTGGGTGGTGATGATCCGCCGAATACTTAGATTAGAAATAGATCGGAAATACCATCTAAGTATTCATTGATTTGATTCTACTCAAAATCTGAGTTTGGAAAACCTAGAATCAAATCAATCAATATAGATGAAGAAACATAGAATTAAATCTATTTATTTCCTTTCTTCTCTATATGTGGATTTTTCTTTTCGGTCGTATTTTTCTATTATGTGAGGATGTTTTTTTTCCGATACCCTAAAAATGAATCAAGGGTCTATTTATAGGTTAGAAACCATTGGAAGAAGATAAGGATCAAAAACCATCCGTTTCTGGAATTTTTCAGGACGGCGATCCGGATCGGGATTACTGCGATCCGGATCGTCGTAACGAGATTGACGATTCCAGAAATCCAAGGGTTCGGGATCCGGATCACAAGGTCCGATCCGGATCGTTCATGCAATTCAGCAAACTCCCATGTTCGGGATCCGGATCGGGATGGCCTAGGATCCGGATTGAAATTGCCAATGAACAATCACCCTTCGGGATCCGGATTGCAAGGTCTGATCCGGATCCTGAACATGTCCCATGTCCAGTTTTTGATTTTTATGCAATTAAAAATTCTTCCAAGTATTTCTACACTACAAGAAGTATTCGGATCACCAGAAATCTTTAGTTAAACATACCTGATCCTTTTGAATTCTTCTTTCTTGAGATTGAGGTATATGATCCAAAGTTCTTTTATCTTCAATCTTCAAGACTTAACACTTTCACGAAATACGCCAACTCAAATTCCGTAACACCGTTTCGCGGTTTCTTCTCCGTTTTCGCTCCCGTGCGACTCCGGCGAAGACCCCGCGACCATGGTAACGGCGGCGGCGGCCTCTCGTTTAAAAATGGCGGCGGCGGCCTCCCGTTAACCCACTATGGTCTAACGAAACACCCATCGAACCCCCCGAATAAATCGTGGTAAATCTAACGACCAACCAACGATCGACGAATAACCAAACCGTCGATCGGAAACTCAATCAAAAGACCGAATAAAAACCACCGATTAAATCCGATAAAAACCATTGACCACCCCCCGATCGAGAACGAGGATAAAAACGTGAATCAAAACCCGACGAAAATCCGTGATCGGGGTACCACTTAAAACGACTTACAAGAACACGAAAAATCCCCGATTAATTTGACAAACGTAACGATGATCACTAACCTTAATTTATCGGAACTAAGAGAACCGATCTTGGTTCTCGCGGCGTTGGAGATCCGGATCCGCTCCCCGTAGATGACGGCGTCTTGTTCTCCGGTCTCCGGACGTCAATTGGGGCGATCGAGTTTCTCCGCTTTCTCCTTCTTTCCTTCTTTTCTCCTCCGGTTAGGGTTTCGCCTTTTTCTTTTTCTCTCGGTTCCTTCCTCTCTTTTCAAACTAGGGTTTCGTTGGTTTTCGGTACGCACGAAAGAGGAGGGTTTGAGAAGGCGGTATTTTAAATTAGGGTTTTTCTTCCGGTAACGGAATTTAATTATCCTCTTATTAATTTGATTATTTATTTAATTGTTTTTTCCATTTATTTCATACGGTACGTAAAAAGGAAAAACCCGCAAATATCCTGATTTATTAAATATCTGATTTACGAGATAAAATCCCCACCTTTTAAATCCTGGTCACCGATTATTTAATCCCCTTCATTAAATAATCATGGGAAATAAATTCCCAATTTTAAATAGACATATAATTAATTTCCCCTTTAATTCGTACGTAAAAGAATTCTAATTTCCGTCATCGGATAATTAATTACTTAATTAATTAATTATCCCCTACGAGATAACCCACCTTATCTCCTACGGGTGCAAGATATTTTGCACGGATTTCGATGCGTGACTAATCCCCGCGTCACTAAGGATCCCGTTCCGGGAGATCCCGACATCGGATTTCGAATCCGATCGCACCGTCGGTCATCATTTTCCGCGCTCTATCGCAGAAAAATACACGCACCCCGCCCCGGCCGACCCTTTGAAAATTAAATAATTTTATTTGCTTAAGGCTTAAGCAATCACATGCGAGTCAAAAATACCCCTAAGGGTCGGATCACTACACCTGGGCTGTCAACAGCCGCCGCCTGATCAGGCGCACCTTTGCCTCGGTTTCTTCCACCAAATCCGGTCTCAACCATTTACGCTCTCCCAAGTCGTCCCAGCATAAAGGTGACCGACAGCGGCGCCCATACAGGGCTTCGTATGGCGCCATCTGTATGCTGGCTTGGTAACTGTTATTATAGGCGAATTCTACAAGTGGCAGGTATTGAGACCATCCATTGCCTAGGTCAAGCACGCACGCCCGAAGCATGTCTTCGAGGATCTGGATCACCCGCTCTGATTGTCAGTCAGTTTGCGGGTGGAAGGCCGTTCTGAAATGCAGCTTGGTCCCCATTGCTCGCTGCAGACTTTGCCAAAAGTTTGACACGAACCGCGTGTCTCTGTCCGACATGATGGATGCTGGTATACCATGCAATCTTATTATCTCATCAATGTAGGTCCGCGCCAGCCGTTCCCGTGTCCACGTCGTATGTATAGACAGGAAGTGGGCAGATTTCGTCAAGCGATCCACTATGACCTATATCGCGTCATGCCCTTGAGATGATCTCGGAAAACCAATCACGAAATCCATCGTGATCATCTCCCACTTCCATTCCGGCATGGGCAACGGTTGCAACTTCCCTGCTGGACGCTGGTGTTCGGCCTTTACTTGTTGGCACACCAGGCAGTGTGCCACAAACCGGGTTACGTCCCCTTTTAACTTAGGCCACCAAAAAGTTTGCTTTAAGTCCTTGTACATTTTCGTCCCTCCAGGGTGTACGGCGTAGGGCGCGGTGTGCGCCTCCCTCAGGATTTCCTCCCTGAGCTCGGGTAGATCCGGCACACAGATTCGTCCCCGGAAACGTATCGTGCCATCCGCATCCATCGCGAAATCGCCCCCTTGGTCTGAAGGTAGTCTGTCTCGCACAAGTTGTAATTGGGTATCAGTCGATTGCCCTTCTCGGATCCTGTCCAATAGGGTGGGTCTGACCACCAAGGTCATGAGTCGTGCGACCGTTCCCGCTGGTACTACCTCCAGTCTCAATTGCGAAAATTCAGCAATCAAATGGTCCTGCTGGGTAAGGGCGTTTGTCATTGATTCCACCGTCTGCCCTTTGCGGCTCAAGGCATCCGCTACCACGTTCGCCTTCCCGGGGTGGTAATGGATGGTTAAATCATAGTCCTTCAGTAGTTCGAGCCACCGCCTTTGCCGTAAATTCAGCTCCTTCTGGGTGAAAAGGTACTTGAGGCTCTGGTGGTCTGAGTACACATTGCAGTGCATTCCATACAGGTAGTGCCTCCACAACTTGAGGACGAAAATGACTGCTGCAAGCTCCAGGTCGTGCACGGTGTAGTTTCTCTCGTATTCCTTGAGTTGCCTTGACGCATAGGCAATAACTCTACCCCGTTGCATAAGCACGCCTCCGAGACCGTTTCGCGACGCATCGCAGTACACCTCGTAGTCCTCGCCGGGCTCCGGTAAAGCAAGCACCGGGGCTTGTGTCAACTTGCTCTTGAGTACTTCAAAACTCTTCTGGCATTGTTCTGTCCAGATATACTTTTCTCCTTTACGGGTCAGGCGAGTGAGGGGCAAAGCTATCTTAGAGAAGCCTTCCACAAAGCGTCTATAGTACCCTGCCAGACCTAGGAAGCTTCGAATCTCTGTCACCGTTGTTGGCCTGGGCCAGTCGGTTACCGAATCAATCTTCTTCGGGTCGACCGCAATCCCAGCAGCCGATACGATATGCCCCAGAAAGCCCACCTCGCGGAGCCAGAACTCACACTTTTTGAGTTTGGCGTAGAGTTTCTGCTCCCGTAGAGTTTGGAGGACTACGCGCAGATGCCCTTCATGAGGATGTCGTCTATGAAGACCACCACGAAAGTATCCAAGAAGGGTTTGAACACCCTATTCATCATGTCCATGAATACTGCTGGGGCGTTTGTGAGCCCGAACGGCATTACCGTGAACTCGTAGTGACCATAACGAGTCCGAAACGCTGTCTTTGGGATGTCCCCGCCCTTAACTCGGAGCTGGTGATAGCCAGACTGCATATCGATCTTAGAGAACACCGTTGCTCCTTGTAACTGATCAAACAGGTCGTCAATCCGTGGCAACGGATACTTATTCTTGACGGTGACCTTGTTTAATTCTAGGTAATCAATACACAGGCGAAGGCTCCCGTCCTTCTTTCTTACGAACAAAACGGGCGCGCCCCATGGCGACACGCTCGGTCTGATGAAGCCTTTATCCAAAAGATCCTCCAGTTGCGCCTTTAGTTCTTTCAACTCGGCGAAGGCCATCCTGTACGGCGCCTTCGTGATGGGTTTAGTGCCTGGATGTAACTCGATGGGAAAGTCGACCTCTCGCTCGGGTGGCATCCTAGGAAGCTCCGCCGGAAATACGTCAGGAAATTCCTTTACGATCGGGATGTCGGATGGAGAGGGGGTGGGTCGAGTCATTAGATCCATCGAAGCCAGATAGGCCACACACCCGCCAGCTATCAGCTTCCTCGCTCGCGATGCGAAAATAACGTTCAAGAAGGATGTGCTCTTACACGCCAGGTAAACATGTTTCGGAAATCCGGGCTTCTGTAGGCATACTTGGCGCTTCTCACAATCGATCACAGCCTGGTATTCGGTGAGCCAATCCATGCCCAACACCACATCGTATTCTTTTAACGGAATAACTACTAGATCCCAGGGGCAGGATAACCTCCCCAACTTAATTGAACAGGAAGGCACGAAGCTATTTGCTTCAATTGATCCCCCAGGAGTCTGGACGGTCATCAAATAGCTTAGGGGTTTATCCTCTAACAAATGTGCATGCGCAAAGGCGCGAGAGATGAATGAGCGAGACGCTCCGGTGTCAAATAAAGTTCGAGCTTGAAATTCGGAGACTAGAGTCGTACCTGCTACTACGTCCTCTGGTGGTTCGGCTCCTTGCTGGTTCATCGAGTAGACCCTGCCTCCCGGCAGTGGTCGCGCCTCCCCTTCCTGTCGAGACGCCGGGGGACGCGTGGGTGCTCCCGAGGGTGCCCTCCCTCGCCCCTGCGGCTGAGGCGTCGAGGTGGAAGCCGCGGAGGATGCCGCCCCCATGCCTGAGGGGCAATTGAATCGCAAATAGCCGGGCTTGCCACAGCGAAAACAGTGGTCTTGTCTCTTGGGGCATTCCGTGACTCGGTGCGGTCCCTCGCATATGATGCAAGGTTTATCCGCTGGCCGCTGTCCTCCTGCCTGTTACGGTATTTTGGTGTTGGCATATTTCGTGAGTCAAGTCAGTAAACTGAGTCGGAGTCTTGAAGTGATCAAATTGTCAATCAGCAATCGAAGACTCAGAGAAGAGCTCAAGTTGGCACTCAGTGTTTTGAATCTTGAAGATTGAAGTTGAAGAATTGTGGATCAATTGCATCAATCTTAAGGAAAATGGATTCGGATTGATCAGGTACGTTTAACTAAATAATTTTGGTGATCCGAATACTTCTTATAGAGTAGAAACACTTGGATGAATTTTTAATTACATAAAAATCAAAAACTGGACATGGGACATGTTCAGGATCCGGATCAGACAATCCAATCCGGATCCCGAAGGGTGTTGGTTCATATGCAAATCCAATCCGGATCCAAGCCACTTCTGATCCGGATCCCGAACATTGGTTTTGCTGAAATTTATGAACGATCCGGATCGGGCATTTCAATCCGGATCCCGAACCCTTGTTTTTCTGGAATTGTCTGTCTCGCTACGACAATCCGGATCGCAGTAAATCCGATCCGGATCGTCGTCCTGTAAAATTTCAGATAAGGTAAGTTTTTGATTCTTATCTCTTTCCAAAGGTTTCTAACCTATAAATAGACACTTAGGGTTTCTCAAGAACGTGTGACCAATACCGATCAATTTATAAAACACTTGAGAGCAACCCTAGAGGCTAGGTTTTTATCGTTCTTCTTTATAGCCTCTTTTAGGTCAATTCGATGGTTCTTTCAAGAACATATCTTTTGTCGAATTGATCTAATCTTTGCTTAGAGATTCCATCCATGGTTCTTCATTGATAATCTAAGCAAAGGATCACCATCGAAGCCAATATTCTTACCGGCTGAATTTACGTCGTGGATTCGACGTAGCACCGTGGATTCGGTGTGTTGAAGGCGTTTCGTGGATTCGAAACGTGTGCTCGTGGATTCGAGTGGCGTTCGTGGATTCGAACGTGTGCAGTGGACGTGCAATCGGTGAGCGCAAGGTCCGAAGAAGTTGAAGGAGGGGTTTGAGTCCGTGGAGTCGGTAATCACCTTGTTATTCTTCTTTTCTTAGTGGATTGTTATTGCGTGTTGGTCCCGTGGTTTTTCTCCTGGATTGGAGTTTCCACGTATATCTCGGTGTGCTATTTTTATTTTCCGCATTGGTTTTTATTTTGCACTGAGATTGAGTTTTTTAAATATTACACCTATTCACCCCCCCTCTAGGTGTTTGATAGTACCTATTTAGATCCTTGTGGATCCCTACAACCCAACAATTGGTATCAGAGCAGGTTTTAGGTTTTTCTATCATGTCGGGTGAAAGTGGTAATATTTTTAGACCTCCTCTTTTTGATGGGACCAATTATGCATATTGGAAAGTGCGGATGAGAGCTTTTCTCATCTCTATTGATGAGCGTGTTTGGCAAACCGTTGAATACGGTTGGGTGCATCCTGTTGAGGAAGTAGGAAATTCTACTACCCCAAAACCTCGCTCTAGATGGTCCAAAGAGGAAATCGAATGATCTTCTTACAATGGAAAAGGTATGAACGCTTTATATAATTCTCTTTCCTCGACTGAGTTTACACGAATTTCCGCGTGTGAAACCGCGAAGGAAATTTGGGATATTCTCAAAATTACACATGAGGGTACTAATCTTGTAAAAATTCAAAAGCTCCAGATGCTTACAAGTCAATTTGACTCTATTCATATGGAAGAGCATGAATTGTTTACAGATTATTACACTAGACTTCAAGATGTAATTAATACATGTGCTAATTTAGGAGAAAAGATCCCGGAGTCGAAAATTGTAAGAAAGATACTTCGGACTCTTCCGGAACGGTTTAGGGCAAAGGTTACCGCCATTGAAACCGTTAGTCATCCGGATGAGATGAGTGTAGAGGAATTAGTAGGTGCTTTACAAACTTATGAGATGACTTTTCCTACTAATCAAGTTTCTTCCAAGTCTTCTTCTAAGCTTACAGGTATTGCATTCAAATCAACAAAGGAAGAAGATGGCGAATCGAGTTCCGACGATGAAATCTCTTTTGCCGATTTTGAAGAACAATTGGCGCGGATCACAAAGAAATTTCGTCGAAAGTTTTGGAAGAATCGAACCGATGGATCTTCATCCACGAAACCATCTAAAGGATCATCGGGTTCTAAATCCTCTAAACTCAAAGGCGTTGCAAAACCTTCTAAAGAAAAAGAAAAAGATGATTTCGAAGGGGAAATCCGATGCTATCGATGCAAAGGCTACGGCCATATTTCAACGGATTGTCCTTCTAAGAAATCATATAAAAAGAAGGCTTTGCAAGCGAAAACTTGGGACGATTCTAGTTTCGATGAATCGACCTCAAGTGAAGAGGAAAAAGAAAAAGTTGTTGCTTTTCATGCCTCTCAAATTCCCTCTTCTAATTTTTGCTTATCATCTTTAGTCACTGACTCTATTCCTTTGATTTTGCATGAAACATCAACATCCGGCGGAGAGTCATCAAGTGAGGGGGAGTCGGACGAAGAAGAACTCGTTGAGGCATACCAACAACTTCTTGCGGAATCAAAGAAGATGGCCAAGCATATCAAGAAGTTGAGGAAGCAACGACTTGAGGTTCAAGACGAGAATCAAGCTTTAAAGATCAAACTTCATGATCTCGAGGAGGAACAAGGACGATTATTGGATAACAATAAAATCCTCCAAGAAAAGTTAAACCAATCGGAGACAAACGCAAAATCATATATGGACAAGATTGGTTTTCTTGAAAAGCAGTTTGAGGAGATTCATGTCACCAACCAAGCTTTGACCAAGCAAGTTCATGAACTCAAATCCGACATACAAAGTCTTTCCACCGGTTCCAAGAAACTTAATTGTATGTCCGGATTAGGTCAAACAAGCAAGGTTGGTTTGGGATTTAAAAAGAACCAAACTGTGAAGGCTTCAAGTTCCACAATAAAATTGAAAGAAAGAACTTGTCACCTATGTGGACTTGAAGGACATTTGATGAAGAATTGCCCGAAAAAGAGAAAGAAGAATTCTTCGGCAACTTCATCTACGGAGCGAACTCAACGGAATCAAAAGACAGATCAAGTCAAAGGAGTTCACTCAACCCACCAAAGGTCCGAGCCACAACATCAATCATACAAGTGGATCATTGCGAGGCAAAGACCTAAGGTGGACCAACAGTCAAAGCGGACAACCCCCGGGCCACAACGAATCAAGACAACCCAAAATCCAGCGATTTTGGATTCGGAAAGGTGATATCTTTCCTTGTCTTAAGTTCTAAATAGCTTATGACTGTATGTAATGCTTTGATTGGTTTTCCTTTCATATTTTTCTTAATCTTTGCATTACATGTTTTCAATGCTTTTCGTTTTTATGTTTTGTTTTTGAACAAAAGGGTTTTAACGAACAAGTGCATTGAATAAAAAGGGTTTACGTTCATTCACTCCAATTTAATTTTATATGGATTATCAACTTTACTCCATAATCATAATCTTGAAGATACTTCATTATAGGAGTTTTTGATAGTTATAAGCATCAAATTTTAGAAATCATGTGTGATCTTTAGATGCTTAATCTATCTCGGTTGTGTGAATTCTTTGTGACAACACAAGTGCTATAAACATTTCTAAAAATCCTGTGTTGCACTCAAGAACAAAACACATTGAACTTAGATATCATTTTCTTAGAGAGCTAGTTGAATCAAATATTCTTCAACTTTCATATATTTCAACTGAAGATCAATTGGCTGACATTTTAACAAAACCTTTGGATCAAAAACGATTTATTCACTTGCGTAAGGCAATTGGAATGCTTTCCTTGAAATGATCTCCTTTTTGAAACCAATCCTTAGGTTAGGTTTTGTTTTTGTGTTTTTGTTCTTCATCTATGTTTGTACATAGGACATTAATTGAGCATTGGTTATATTGACTTTAATTGCATCTTTTCACGCATTTAGAAATCTATTATGCTTTTGACATCATAATATTTCGATGTTGCAATGATCATTTATGTTAATTAAGTCATCTTTTAAGTGATCAAAGTCAATTTCTCTCTCAATGATCTCTTGGTATAGTCATTATCTTATTTGACTATTTAGTCGAGTATGAATGCGAGATCAATTTTTGGTTGAATACCTTATATCTTAAATAATTGATAGCCAATTGAGGGGGAGTCAAAGAAAAGTAAAATGCTCAAAAGATGTGGAAAGAGTTACATCCCAATGAGGAGTGTGAAAACTACCACCACATGGAGGAAAGAGCTACCACCTCGGTCGTCCGAGTACTGTGTGCAGCTACCACATGTATACCAAGCAAGGTTTTTCAATTTTTGAATTAAATAAAATGCATATTGAAATACTTGACTCTGTCAAATTTCAAGGTTGGTATAAGGTGGAATTTTAATGAAAGATGCTCAAAGAGCCACTCTCTTCAACAGATTGTCTAGATATATTATCTAACTTATCTGGGATTTCAAACATCTATTGATCTTGGTATTTCATTTTCTTTACCAAATTGATGATTTGATAAAGGCATTACGCATAAGATCATGTTAGATGTGATTGAAGTTGTTCAACTTTAAGGGTTTTAATTTTCATAAATTTTCGTTTCATTTTTGAGTATTTTTGATAGATTTGGTATAATCTATTTCTTGTTGCATGAAACGATGACTTTTGTTTAAAGTTGATGCGCTAAAGTGCTTACATACTCTTTCTGATTTTTATGAAATTTTTCTAAATTATTCTGATGAAAGAAATTTGGATCATACACCTCAATCTCAAGAAAGGGTAGAATTCAAGATTGATGTCATTTGGAAATCTCCGTAAGTCATCTTTGTAAATCCGTTACATCTTGATAGAGTTTGGATCTCAAGATTATTTTTGATGACTTGTGTTTGATGAATATAACATGAAAAACTGTTTATAATGTTTTATCTTTGTTTTTCATGATTTAGGAGTAAATCTTTTTAATTTTGTGAAATTAATTGGATTGAATGGCATCTGTGTGAATTCATTGTTTAAAGCACTTAAATTGATTTCTTGATGGAATACAAATCGGTATTTGAAAAGATTCCAAAATCTGGATTTGTTTCAAGAAATTATTTGATTTTTGCTTTCTGGTACCGGTACGCAATCTGCATTTTTGTTATATACCGGAACTGAGCTTTTATCTCTCTTTCTCTATGAACTAATGTTGTTAGATTTCCTTTTGTCTAGTATGTTCACTGTTTGACAATTTGTGACAAAAAGGGGGAGAACAGAAAATAATGATCGTATCACAAAGGGGGAGAACATAAATGCTCAAGACAGGGGGAGAACATGGAGAACATGGAGAACATGTTAGAGATGCTCAAGATAGGGGGAGATAAAGAAAAGATTGAAAGAGCCGAAAAACAAAAGAACCAAAAGGACGAATCAAATGTAGGATTTTAATTTCTAACGACTAACGTTTGATTTTGTTTGGAGTTTTGTTTTGCAGGAATTACATCACTTGAAGACTCCAAGTCCTAAGTCATAGAGTATGTTCTAGGACTGTGTTTGGTTCAAATGTATTTTGTATTTATTGGATCTTTCACGCAAAGAAAATCAATGTTTTGGTGATAACATTGAATTTCGATTTTTTGGTTTAAGATGAGTGACTTGAGCGTTTTTATGTATTTTTGGGTTTTGTCACGAAATTGCCAAAGGGGGAGATTGTTACGGCATTTTGGTGTTGGCATATTTCGTGAGTCAAGTCAGTAAACTGAGTCGGAGTCTTGAAGTGATCAAATTGTCAATCAGCAATCGAAGACTCAGAGAAGAGCTCAAGCTGGCACTCAGTGTTTTGAATCTTGAAGATTGAAGTTGAAGAATTGTGGATCAATTGCATCAATCTTAAGGAAAATGGATTCGGATTGATCAGGTACGTTTAACTAAATAATTTTGGTGATCCGAATACTTCTTATAGTGTAGAAACACTTGGATGAATTTTTAATTGCATAAAAATCAAAAACTGGACATGGGACATGTTCAGGATCCGGATCAGACAATCCAATCCGGATCCCGAAGGGTGTTGGTTCATATGCAAATCCAATCCGGATCCAAGCCACTTCTGATCCGGATCCCGAACATTGGTTTTGCTGAAATTTATGAACGATCCGGATCGGGCATTTCAATCCGGATCCCGAACCCTTATTTTTCTGGAATTGTCTGTCTCGCTACGACAATCCGGATCGCAGTAAATCCGATCCGGATCATCGTCCTGTAAAATTTCAGATAAGGTAAGTTTTTGATTCTTATCTCTTTCCAAAGGTTTCTAACCTATAAATAGACACTTAGGGTTTTTCAAGAACGTGTGACCAATACCGATCAATTTATAAAACACTTGAGAGCAACCCTAGAGGCTAGGTTTTTATCGTTCTTCTTTATAGCCTCTTTTAGGTCAATTCGATGGTTCTTTCAAGAACATATCTTTTGTCGAATTGATCTAATCTTTGCTTAGAGATTCCATCCATGGTTCTTCATTGATAATCTAAGCAAAGGATCACCATCGAAGCCAATATTCTTACCGGCTGAATTTACGTCGTGGATTCGACGTAGCACCGTGGATTCGGTGTGTTGAAGGCGTTTCGTGGATTCGAAACGTGTGCTCGTGGATTCGAGTGGCGTTCGTGGATTCGAACGTGTGCAGTGGACGTGCAATCGGTGAGCGCAAGGTCCGAAGAAGTTGAAGGAGGGGTTTGAGTCCGTGGAGTCGGTAATCACCTTGTTATTCTTCTTTTCTTAGTGGATTGTTATTGCGTGTTGGTCCCGTGGTTTTTCTCCTGGATTGGAGTTTCCACGTATATCTCGGTGTGCTATTTTTATTTTCCGCATTGGTTTTTATTTTGCACTGAGATTGAGTTTTTTAAATATTACACCTATTCACCCCCCCTCTAGGTGTTTTATAGTACCTATTTAGATCCTTGTGGATCCCTACAACCCAACACTGCCAGCGTACTCTTGGCCCCGTGTCGCGTCTTGGGGTATTTTGGGGGTCGGTTCCCGCCAGAGAAGCCCCCTCCGGGGTAGGACTGCGACCGCTTCTTGTCTCGACTGTGGTCCGATCCCTCCCGCCGGGCGCGTGTGACGGCGAAGCCACGCTCCACGATAGTGGCCCTGTCGACCACTGCCCGGAAGGTATGTAAATCCGCCGCGAAGATGTCGCTTCGTAACCCATCTACGAAAAGACGGGCCTTGTGGGAATCATCCTGTATGACGAACGAGACACAGTTGGCCAGTCTTACGAACTCTCGTTGATACTCCATAACCGTTCGATCACCTTGTTTGATATGTTTGAGGTCGTCTTCCATCTGCTGCTTAACACACTATTGGGAAAGAACGCCCCAAATAGTTCCTCTCTAAAAACAGTCCACGACGGAAGAGGGGCAGTTGTAGCTGGGTCCGGGCGCACCGTCTTCCACCAAATGCGCGCGTTCCCCTCAAGAAAGTGAACAGCAAAAGCGACCCGTTCATGCTCTTCCATCATCAAATCCTCGAACAGCTTTTCCATGGTGTCTACCCACTTTTCTACGACCCAGGGGTCGGTAGTTTCTCCCTCAAAAACGGGCGGATCATGCTTCTTAAACTCTGCCAAGCTTGTCCTAGCTCGTTCCCATTCGCTTCGCTGTTCCGCGGTCCCTCCGGTAGCTGCGGTACTTCCGGGGGTATGAATCGTCGCCGCCTCTCTTGCTGAGCCTTCCATAGTGGCTCCTACCGTAGGCTCTGATGCTGCCACCGTGGGAGAATCCGTCGGAGCCATAGGCTGCTCTGCCGACACACCCGTCACCGTAGTCTGCCGGGGCGCGGTTGCTGTCGCACAGCCCGCCCATGGCGGCTCTACAGTGGGGGCTGTCGGTTAGTGGGGTGGAGCCGAGGCGTCCTCTGCCGTCGTAGTTGTCTGCCGTTGCGTTAACTGGCGAACTTGTTCCGTCAGTGTTGCCAGTTGTCTAGCCATCTCCCGTAGCTGTTGTCGGAGGAGTTGGCTTTCCGCGGCGGCTGGGGCTGTGCCTTCTGCCCTCGAGTTGTCGGTCGATGACCTAGTCTGGGCCATCTTTTGCTGTACACACAGAAGTCGCATTAACCCTAAGGTTCCTGGCCTAATACTTGACCTACAAAAACACTGAGGCTAAGACCCTTGTTCCCCGCACACTCACATTCTAGGACACCTACGACTTGGTTATCTCACGTCCAATTTTGGTGGTGGGATCATGCACTGCGGATATTAGTCACCGACTACTGTGGTTAAAGCTGTTTTCTCTGATACCATAAAATCTGTCACGCCCCGGAGGTCTCAAGATAAGCGGAAAACGTGTATATTTTTTTTTTTTTTTTTTTTTTGAAATCAATCACTCAAATGAGAACGACCTCGCCTACCGGTGCGCGACAGACCGCCGCATATACAAATTCACCCTTCAAACGGACAGAGTCTCATTTGTATATGCACGGCATCACGTTTACTACAATGTCACTCACAACAATCAACATGCACTTTAACCACACAGCCACAGTGAACAAATACTAGCAAGTAAACCATTCAGTATCAATAAAATAACCTACAAGTTTGCAAACGGTGTCCACTCGACACCCGTTCCTTTAAAAGCGTCTAAACATTCACATTAAGGCGGCTTTATTGTTTGAAAGGATAAACCCACAAGGTTTTCAAAGTGGTGCCCACACGACACCCTATTTTTGAAAGTCATTTTCGAAATCCTTTTTCATCGTAAAACGACCGCAAAACTAAATTAAAACATAACCATATCCAAACAGTTAAATGCATGTCCAAATATCCAGCATGATCCACATATCCAGCATGATCCACACCCACACAAAATAACGAAAAGAGAAAAGAGAGAGATAACCGATAAAGAGTTTAACAAAAGGCCTCATACGGCCAAACATAGGGTCCGCGATGCCTCACCACCGTCCTGCTGTACTTACTTAGTTGGACCTGTCACGGAGTGGGTAAAGTCAGTGACAAATAAAGTAGATGTTGTAACATTAACGAACAAGAAATTAGAATAAGTTACACTGCACCGGAACCTTTCGCTATCCTTCGCCCTGAAACTTACTTTACTCACTTACTTTACTCACTTACTTTACTTTAGTGACACCGTCCCGTCAGGGTAGTCGACAAATCTCCCCACGAGACATTGGATGCTCTAATGTCACGCCCCGGGGTCGAAACTGCGACCCGGGCTCGCTAACAGATCCGCCATCTGTACGGAAACTGCCGTACAGACGAAGCGTCTAACCTGCAAAAAGAATCAACTACAGTATACAGATATCAGAGCTGAAAGTAAACTACTAAAAACTGAAATCCAAACCATGTACAACTGAAAATAATACCATATCCATCTCCCAAATACGATCGTATACAAAGTCCTCTGATACAAAACTCAAAAGGGAGATATCTCCAAAAAATACATCAGTGTACAAACTCTCAATACAAAAATACCCTCACTACAACAGTCTCTCAAATTGCAAAAATAAAGTACAACTCTATACCTCACAACAAAATTCTCTCAATAGAGGTAAAAGTAGTAAACTAGTCTACTAAAGCTCTCCGCTGAAGGGGGTACCGCTACACTCCAACGACGGGTAGGGAACTAGCTCGCGACTCCCTCGCCTCGGTCAGAAGGATCAGCAACAGGAGCACAGGAACAGAAGAAGAAGTCCCTGGGGAAAAGACACCACGACGGGTGTGAGAACTACTTCCCACAGTAGTTCTCAGTGGGTGCCGTCAACAAGCCCAACGGTCTGCCCACTAAGTCTACAAGAGGTAAAAGATAACAGTGCAATGAAATCTGAACAAGAAAGGCTGGAACTACTCTACAGCTACCATGCCTCTATTTATAAACTCAAAAAGTGGAACAGAGGAAAGTAAATGAGACCACTCGCACCCAAGGTGCTCAATCGACCCAATCGAACTGACTGCCTCAAAGGGTCCAGTCCAGCCTGCGCCTGTCGACTAGGAACGCACCTGCCCACTACCACACATCCACATGAGGACGGGATTTACGTGGGGCGTCCTGTCCGACTAACTCATCCCTCGCGCAAAACTACCTCAACAGACCCATCGTTGCCTCCACTGCGGAAAACTGCCTCAATAGGCCAACCATCGTATCCACAGCGGCATCTCAGGGGCGCGACTCCAACTGAGGAAAACGGCGCGGCATAGAGTAACAAACATTGGCAAAAGCAGGCTATAGACAAAACCACGCTCACTCTCAGAACGGTAGGACTCAAGACCCCTAAATATCTTGCACAACCGTCGGAGCACTCTCGACGACCCAGCTGATCGGCCAACACGAAACACGAGACACTAGCCTCTCCAACAGCTCGCAGCACAAGCACACTGGCTGGAGGTACTCCACAGCCAGGAACGACCCACAACTCAGGCTAACAATACCGGTCGGACAACACTCAACGACCTGGGACCACCGTCAACCCCAACGGTTCCCAACAACACGGACCGGAAGATACTCGACGGCCCGGGACTACCGTCTACCCAACGGCTCCGGGCACAGATAAGCAACCCACTATAACTACCAGACTCCACTCTGCTCCCAAGCACGAGTGCCAAAGCATCCGACACTACAAGAAAGTCCCGACCTCTCGGCCCACTACCCGGGCGAGGATAACACTATGTCCAGGAATAGAAAAACAGTGTGGGTGTCTAAACAATAAATAACCCTAGCCCAAGTGAGAGTT
Organism: Tillandsia fasciculata; assembly: GCA_029168755.2. Classification (NCBI taxonomy): domain Eukaryota; kingdom Viridiplantae; phylum Streptophyta; class Magnoliopsida; order Poales; family Bromeliaceae; genus Tillandsia; species Tillandsia fasciculata. The sequence continues at coordinate 67,399 of JAQOTM010000736.1, forward strand.
TTCTACTGGTCTGGTTACACACGCAACATATGACGGGGGTGCTAGGTCAAGTTCCAATATAACTATATTAACATATGATAAAAGGAATAACAATTCCTACAATATAGCATGCTACACAATGAAATAAACTATCATGCATAGTCCTACATGAGTAGAATTACTGTACAGTCCATAAAACTTGGAGATAAGGCCACCCACCTCGATAAGCCACCAATTGCTCGTAGACACTTACAATTGGCTTCCACGCGATTCCGCACGCAAAACGAAGCACGGTGCCGAAACCCGCGCGCAAAACGGAGTCTGCATGCAAAACGGTGCACGCCGCCGGGGTCCGCACGCAAAACGGAGCACAATGCCAAAACCCGCGCGCAAAACGGAGTCCGCACGCAAAACGGTGCACGCCGCCGGAGTCCGCACGCAAAACGGAGCACGATGCTGAAACCCGTGTGCAAAACGGAGTCCGCACGTAAAACGGTGCTCGCCGCCGGGGTCCGCAAGCAAAACGGAGCACGGTGCCGAAACCCGCGCGCAAAACGGAGTCCGCACAAACGGTGCACGCCGCCGGGGTCCGCACGCAAAATGGAGCACAGTGCCGAAATCCGCGCGCAAAATGGAGTCCGCACGCAAAACGGTGCACGCCGCCGGGGTCCGCACGCAAAACGGAGCACGGTGCCCAAACCCGCGCGCAAAATGGAGTTCGCACGCAAAACGGTGCTCGCCGCCGGGGTCCGCACGCAAAACGGAGCAGTAAAAATACCAACCGCGCCGCCGCCGCCGAAACGCTCCGCCGGCGAACTTCGCACGCTCCACGAGGCCCACGACGCCACGCCACACAACCCACCATCTCCTCCCTCAATCTCCCTCTCGCTCGGTTGAAGAAGAAAGGAAAAGAAAGGAAGAAAGTGGCGTGCGGGGGAGAAAGAAGAAGAAGAAGAAGAAGAGGGGGGAAAAGGGGATGGTCCACGGTGCACCGGTCCACGGTGTGTTACGGAATATGAGTTGGCGTATTTTGTGAAAGTATTAAGTCTTGAAGATTGAAAATGAAAGAAGTTTGGATCATATACCTCAATCTCAAGAAAGAAGAATTCAAAAGGATCAGGTATGTTTAACTAAAGATTTTTGGTGATCCCAATACTTCTTGTAGTGTAGAAACACTTTGAAGAATTTTTTATTGCATAAAAATAAAAAACTGGACATGGGACATGTTCAGGATCCGGATCAGACAGTCCAATCCGGATCCCGAAGGGTACTTGTTCATTGGCAAATCCAATCCGGATCAAAGGCCAGTTTCGATCTGGATCCCGAACATGGGATTTTGCTGAATTGTATGAACGATCCGGATCGGACCTTGCAATCCGGATCCCGAACCCTTGGTTTTCTGGAATTGTCAATCACGCTACGACGATCCGGATCACAGTAAATCCGATCCGGATTGCCGTCCTGAAAATTTCCAGAAACGGATAATTTTTTATCCTTATCTTCTTCCAACGGTTTCTAACCTATATATAGACCCTATGATTCATTTTTAGGGTATCGAAAAATAAACGAAAAATACGACCGAAAAGGAAAAATCCACATATAGAGAAGAAAGGAAATCAATAGATTCAATTCTATGTTTCTTCATCTATATTGATTAATTTGATTCTAGGTTTTCCAAACTCAGATTTTGAGTAGAATCAAATTAATGAATACTTAGATGGTATTTCCGATCTATTTCTAATCTAAGTATTCGGCGGATCATCACCACCCAAAAACAACGATTTACCCTAAATCGGCGCGTGGACTCGCGTGGCCTTGTGGATTCAAGGTGCAACCGCTCTCGTGGATTCGGAGCGAGGTACGTTCGTGGATTCGAAGCGTGCTACTGGGTGAAGACCGTGGATTCGGTCGGACGTCGTGGACTCGACGTTGGACGCTGTGGATTCGGCGTTGGGCGCAGATCGTGGATTCGAGAAGCGTTGTGGAGCGAGCGGAGAAGATCTACTAGGAGCGTATGGTAAAAGGTTGAGTCGTCTGTGAGTACGTTATATCACCTTGTACGTGTGTTAATTCTAGTGGATTTCACCGTGTTATCGGTCCCGTGGTTTTTTTACTCCGGTTTGGAGTTTTTCCACGTAAAAATCTTGCGTGTTTATTTATTTTTCCGCATTGGGTTTTATTGCGCAATGATTTTTTGAGTGTTTATTGTTTACACCTATTCACCCCCCTCTAGGTGTTTTTTCCCCTATTTAGATCCTTATTACATACAACCCAACAAGTGGTATCAGAGCGGGAATAGGGTTGTAAACAATGGTTGAAGGTGGAAACATCAATAGACCCCCTTTCTTCGATGGAACAAATTATGCGTACTGGAAAGTACGGATGAAAGCCTTTTTAATTTCCATCGACGAACGGGTGTGGCAATCAATTGAATTAGGATGGTCTAATCCAACTGAAATTATTTCTGATGTTCGCACCATCAAACCTAGGTCGAAATGGACCAAGGAAGAGATTGATTCATCTTCTTACAATGGCAAGGGAATTAATGCTTTATTTAATGCTTTGTCACAAACAGAGTTCTCTCGCGTCTCGGCATGTGAGACTGCGAAAGAAATCTGGGATGTTCTTCAAGTTACGCATGAGGGAACTAACCTTGTGAAGATTCAGAAACTGCAAATGCTTACGAGCAAGTTTGACTCTATTTCTATGGCAGAAAATGAATCTTTCACAGACTATTACACACGATTGCAAGACATCGTAAACTCATGTGCTAACTTGGGAGAGAAGATTCCAGAATTTAAAGTTGTAAGAAAGATATTAAGAACTCTTCCTGAACGATTTCGCCCAAAGGTCGCAGCCATTGAAACAATTAAACACCCGGACGAAATGCGTGTAGAAGAATTAGTTGGTGCATTACAAACTTATGAAATGACATTTCCTACTAACTATTCTTCGGGAAAGGCATCCTCTTCTAAGTCTTCAGGTTATGCATTGAAAACAACAAAGGAAGAAGACGCGGATTCATCCTCCTCGGACGATGACGAGAACCTATCTATGGAGGACTTTGAGAAGCAGCTCGCTCTCTTGACAAGGAAGTTTCGCCGCAACTTTCGAAGGGGTAATCCAAGCAAAACTCCATCCTTCGGAAAGTCCAAGAAAGGCAAGGGTTCTTCAAGCTACAAGTCAAGAAAGCAAGAGAACTTCTCAAAGGATAAGAAAAGTTCGGAGGGACAAGTACAATGCTTCAAATGTCGAGGCTACGGCCACATTGCAACGGAGTGTCCCAACAAGAATCCGGCAAAGAAGAAAGCGATGCAAGTCGTCACTTGGGATGACAACTCAACGTCAAATGAGTCATCCTCAAGTGATGAAGAAGACAACGCAACGGCATTCCACGCGTCCACATCTTCACCCTTCATGTGCTTGATGGCAAGTACCTCCGATTCCGTGTCCAACTCCTCCCAAGTTGAAAAGAACGCTACGGACAACGAATCGAGTAATTCTGAAGGTGAAGATTTTGCTCTTGCCTACCATCAACTCTTACGGGATTCAAAGAAACTGGCAAAGCAAAACCGGAGTTTGAGAGGGAGATTGCAGGATCTCGAAGAAGAAGCGAAAAGGGCATCTTCTCTCTCAAACGCTCTTGAAGTGGAAAGGGATAACTTAGCCAAAGCAAATGTTTCCCTTCAAGAGGAAAATGAGCTTTTTGAGAAAGAACATGAGAAATTGGTGGATAAAGCGAATTATTTCTCAAAGCTCTACGACGAGGCTCAACGGGATAAAATGGAAATGACAAAGACCATTCTCCAACTAAAGGACGATTTAAAGCGATTCTCTTCAGGAAGGAGTAAGTTGGATAGGCTTCTTGGTCTTGGTCAAACAAATCGGTTCGGCCTCGGATACACTCAAACTGGAGACAGTCCAAGTTCGAGTGGGACAGTCTTTGTGCCTCAGTCGGTATCTCCTCCTCCGACACCGGAATTCACGACAACCAACGACAACAAGCCTACTTCATCCTCTTTGGGATCGTCAAGATCTAAGGTATGTTTTCGTTGTGGCTTTTCAGGGCACATAAGGAGAAATTGCAAGACAGGAGTCAAACGCTCAACTCAAACATTTCTTGCAACAACTACCAAAAAGGTGATTCCTCAGAAATCGAATGCAAATCATTCAAAGGAAAAGAGCCTTGGTAGTTCACCACGCAAGACGACTTCATCAAGGAGCAGCAATCAATCTAACAAGACGCTTTCACCTAGGAGAGTAACTTCACGACTGTTGGGTTGTACTAATATGGATCTAAATAGGGAAAAAACACCTAGAGGGGGGTGAATAGGTGTAAACAATAAACACTCAAAAATCGTTGCGCAATAAAACCCAATGCGGAAATAAAAAATAACACGCAAGATTTTTACGTGGAAAAACTCCAAACCGGAGTAAAAAACCACGGGACCGATAACACGGCGAAATCCACTAGAATTAACACACGTACAAGGTGATATAACGTACTCACTGACGACTCAACCTCTTACCATACGCTCCTAGTAGATCTTCTCCGCTCGTTCCACGACGCTTCTCGAATCCACGATCCGCGCCCAACGCTGAATCCACAGCGTCCAACGTCGAGTCCACGACGTCCGACCGAATCCACGGTCTTCACCCAGCAGCACGCTTCGAATCCACGAACGTACCTCGCTCCGAATCCACGAGAGCGGTTGCACCTTGAATCCACAAGGCCACGCGAGTCCACGCGCCGATTTAGGATAAATCGTTGTTTTTTGGGTGGTGTGTAGTAACCACTGGTTTAAAATAATTGCTTGGGTCCACTTTTGGTTTTATTTATTTTCAATTAGACTCGGAGGGCGATCCATAATTTCTTGTTCCCGGTCAGACCGTCGGGACTCGCGGGTATTTTTAGTTAATAAAGCTCGCGAAACGGAGAACGGCGGTGCAATCGGTTTTGAATTCCGACGCCGGGTGCTTCCAGAATAAATTCCGGAAGTTGGCTAACGATTCAGGCAACCAGCACGGTTTTTGAGGCGGACCGGACCCCGGTTCGTACCCGTGTTAATTACCCGCGTTTGATTTAAATTTGGTTAATTCCCATTCCTAACCGCTCCCGCTTCCTAACCGCTCCCGCCCTCTTCAGATCGTGGGGAAACAAGGGGGGTTACGACAGTTATTTTTCCCCCCCCCTCACCTCTTAGTCGTACGCAACCCAGGTTCCATTTCCCAAACTTCCTATTCCCCAATTCTTCCTTACCTTATCAATCGGCGTAGAGCATCCGGCGAAGCGATCAAGGAGGAGGAGGAGGAACACCGCACACAAGACGGGACGAGTCTTCCCTCGTTGAACCTTAGCCGACGAAATCAAAGTAAGTTTAAATTAAGGTTTCTTCTCAATTCTTGGTCCCTTCTTGGAAACGAGGGAAGAAGAAGGGTCGGCAACACCACCGGAGTCGGCGCACGCGGAGCCGCGCTTGCGGGAAGCGCCGCGTGCGGGCGGCGCTCGCATGCGGGCAACGCCGCATGCGGGCGGCGCCGCATGCGGGCGGCGCCGCATGCGCCCGCATGCGGACAGCACCGCATGCGGGCGGCGGCGCCCGCACCCGCACGCGGCCAGCGCCGCGTGCGGGCGGCGCCCGCACCCGCCCGCGCGCGGGCAACTCCGCGCGCGGGCGGCGGCGCCCGCACCCGCCCGCGCGCGGGCAACTCCGCGCGCGGGCGGCGGCGCCCGCACCCGCACGCGGACAGTGCTGCGTGCGGGCGGCGCCCGCACCTGCCCGCGCGCGGGCAACTCCGCGCGCGGGCGGCGCCGCGCCTCCATGCGGGCAATGCCGCATGCGGGCAGCGGCGCCCGCACCCGCCGCGTGCGGGCATTTCCACGCGCGGGCGGCGGCGCCGCACCTCCATGAGGGCGGCGCCGCACCCCCATACGGGCAGCGCCGCACATGTGCGGGTGTTCCAGTCCTTTTAGCCTGACGGAGTCCTGAGTTACCAACTCCTGTATCACAGGTGCGTGTAGGTCAGGGCGGACCCACCAAGACGCAGAGGAGCCTAGTGTCGGTCAGGAGCGCGACAACGATAAAGGTGGGTTTTTCTCCCGAGGTTTAGTAATGTTAATGTTCCGGGGAGGATGTTACATATTATGTTAACCTGTACTAACACTGATGGCTTCTATGATTTACTATACTACCCCGTGTATTGTTACTATGCTCGAGTGCGACACGCGCATCCGCGGTTTGGCCACCGCAAAGGGTGCTCTTTTCCGGAAAGGCGGTCTCTGACCCGTGTTTACCCACGAGGTGACGTAGTGGGGCCCCCGTAGGTGTGGGGTTTGAGGCACAAAGGTGTGAGCGGTGAGACCTGTCGGGATTGGATCCCGATGAGGTCAGGTGTTCGACCGCCGGGATAGATATCCGACGCGGTCAGGTGTTACAGGTGTTACCGGGGTTGATGGTGTTACAGGTGTTACAGGTGGTACAGGTGGTTGCGAGTTACCGTTACGAGTAGAGCGGTTGCTCCAGCTAGTCTTACTTTATGGTTTGGTACTACTTTACAGCTTTAGTACTCTTTTTATGATAGTGTCGCTGACTACCCACTCTGTGACAGGTACCTCCAGGGGGTAGAGGTAGGCGACGGTGAGGCCGAGTTGGTAGCGGTCGGGCCGAGGGGGCCCTAGTATGCTGTTTTATTTACCTTGCTCTGCATTTCATTTGGAACTGTAGGTTATTATGTGGTTCTCGATACCCTCGTGGGGTCGTGTGGATGTTGAGTACTTTCATTTCCTTTACGCATTACTGTTTCCTTTATTATTCCCGGTCGGCCGTTTTCTAAACAAACCAACTAGAAAGCAAAAGAAAAAGGACTTTGTAAACTGTTTTCAAAAACCTAAGGCCGTGTGGGCCTGTTTTCAAAACAGTGAGTTTATACTTTCAACTTGACTGGCCACGGGTGTTGTTTAATCTTCATGCACCGTACCACTTCGAACTGTTGTGATTAAATGGAAAATGATTGCTTGTGTTTGACGGTGGTAATAGCCGCGACGCCGTGCATATACAGAGGAGACTCTGCCCGATTTTCGAGTAAATCTGTATATGTGGCGGGTCTGGGCACGCGCCGGGGAAGGAGGTTTTAAAGAAAAATTTTGTACGCACCTTACGCTTACCTTCGTGTACCGTTTCCGCTAAAAATAAAACCCCCGGGGCGTGACAGATTAAGATGGTATCAGAGACTTTGCTTAAATCACAACAGTGACGGCCCAACATCCACCGAGATATCACACTTAACTACAAATAAATGAAATATGCAGGGTTTAGGGATTAGAACGTGAGAGAACGTAGGGAGGGGAAATTAGTGTGATTTATTTACGCTCGGTTTTCCTAAGTATGCTAGGGCTGATGTGTTTCCTTGGTGTGCACAGATAGAAGTCCGGTTTTGGGGTGGGCAACTGCTGCCGGACATGGACCGTGCGGCAGAGGCGAACCGCTTACTACGCAACCAGCTGCGCGACGTGGCTAGGCATCTACTAGACCTTGCGGAGCACGTGGGTATACTGACCCAGGAGCTTGAGAGTGTCGATCACGCGCAGCACGGCACCGGTGGTGGTAACCCTCGTGGGATACCACCAACTGGCGTTTCCACCTTTCAGGGAGCGGTCAACTTGGCCGTGCGCGCGGAACTAGAGCGTACACGACGGGCACACCCCTACCCCGGCCCAATAGGAGGCCCGTACCCGAGCGACGGAGCAACCAAACGTTAGAAGAAAGGGCCGAAATTCGGGCAGGCGGCGAGGGAGGGACCGGAACCACCAAAGCCATGTGTCATTTGTGGTGGTGCGCATCCATTGGTGAATTGCCCTTGGCGGGACGGACATTGCTTCCGGTGTGGCAGGCCGGGCCACACGCGTTACGATTGCCCCCGGAAGCCGGCCGTCACCAGACCCCCGGCGCCAAGACCGGACGACCTACGCCTGACGGACTCTTCGGATACCGAGTCCCCACCCCGCCACGCCGAACGTAGCTGGGCCAGAGGTTGTGGACAGACCTCCCCAGCCGCCCCGGGGAGCAGTGATGCGGAATCCCTGAACCGGGGATAGCAGGTAATATTTTTTTTTTTTTTCCTTTGCCTCTTTTCGGTTATATCTTTTTCTTTCTCCGTGTACCGTGTAGTCGTGCCCAGGAGGGGGAGGGGTTTTATAGGTTAGGTGTGGGGTTACTCCCCTGGTCCGCCTTAGGAGTAGTGGACCCCATGTCACGGGGAAGGTAATAGCCTATGCGTCGAGGCAACTAAAGGACTACGAAAGAAACTACCCAATACACGATTTAGAGCTATGCGGATCGGAGACGCCGCGACTTAGAATTCCAGGTGGGGGAACACGTGTTTTTGCGGGTCTCGCCGTCGAGGGGAATCAGGCGATTCGGGTTAAAAGGCAAACTGAGCCCGCGGTTTGTGGGGCCATTCGAGATCCTGGAACGGATTGGCCCGGTAGCCTATCGCCTTGCCCTACCACCGAACCTCGATCGGATTCACGATGTGTTCCACGTTTCGATGCTTAAGAAATACCTTCCCGACCCGTCGCATGTCCTGGACGTCTCGACGCTCGAACTAAAGGAGGACCTAAGCTTCGAGGAAACCCCGGTGCGGATCCTAGCAAAAGAAAGCAAGACACTTCGAAACCGAGTCATCCCCTACGTGAAAGTGCTCTGGAACAATCGCGAGGAGCGGGAGGCGACATGGGAGCTGGAATCGAAGATGAGGGAGGGTTACCCCCATCTCTTCACCGAGAACCAGGAATGAGTTTCGAGGACGAAACTCGTTTTAAGAGGTGAGTGATGTAGTAACCACTGGTTTAAAATAATTGCTTGGGTCCACTTTTGGTTTTATTTATTTTCAATTAGACTCGGAGGGCGATCCATAATTTCTTGTTCCCGGTCAGACCGTCGGGACTCGCGGGTATTTTTAGTTAATAAAGCTCGCGAAACGGAGAACGGCGGTGCAATCGGTTTTGAATTCCGACGCCGGGTGCTTCCAGAATAAATTCCGGAAGTTGGCTAACGATTCAGGCAACCAGCACGGTTTTTGAGGCGGACCGGACCCCGGTTCGTACCCGTGTTAATTACCCGCGTTTGATTTAAATTTGGTTAATTCCCATTCCTAACCGCTCCCGCTTCCTAAACGCTCCCGCCCTCTTCAGATCGTGGGGAAACAAGGGGGGTTACGACAGTTATTTTTCCCCCCCCCTCACCTCTTAGTCGTACGCAACCCAGGTTCCATTTCCCAAACTTCCTATTCCCCAATTCTTCCTTACCTTATCAATCGGCGTAGAGCATCCGGCGAAGCGATCAAGGAGGAGGAGGAGGAACACCGCACACAAGACGGGACGAGTCTTCCCTCGTTGAACCTTAGCCGACGAAATCAAAGTAAGTTTAAATTAAGGTTTCTTCTCAATTCTTGGTCCCTTCTTGGAAACGAGGGAAGAAGAAGGGTCGGCAACACCACCGGAGCCGGCGCACGCGGAGCCGCGCTTGCGGGAAGCGCCGCGTGCGGGCGGCGCTCGCATGCGGGCGGCGCCGCATGCGGGCGGCGCCGCATGCGCCCGCATGCGGACAGCACCGCATGCGGGCGGCGGCGCCCGCACCCGCACGCGGCCAGCGCCGCGTGCGGGCGGCGCCCGCACCCGCCCGCGCGCGGGCAACTCCGCGCGCGGGCGGCGGCGCCCGCACCCGCACGCGGCCAGCGCCGCGTGCGGGCGGCGCCCGCACCCGCCCGCGCGCGGGCAACTCCGCGCGCGGCGGGCGGCGGCGCCCGCACCCGCACGCGGACAGTGCCGCGTGCGGGCGGCGCCCGCACCTGCCCGCGCGCGGGCAACTCCGCGCGCGGGCGGCGCCGCGCCTCCATGCGGGCAATGCCGCATGCGGGCAGCGGCGCCCGCACCCGCCGCGTGCGGGCATTTCCACGCGCGGGCGGCGGCGCCGCACCTCCATGAGGGCGGCGCCGCACCCCCATACGGGCAGCGCCGCACATGTGCGGGTGTTCCAGTCCTTTTAGCCTGACGGAGTCCTGAGTTACCAACTCCTGTATCACAGGTGCGTGTAGGTCAGGGCGGACCCACCAAGACGCAGAGGAGCCTAGTGTCGGTCAGGAGCGCGACAACGATAAAGGTGGGTTTTTCTCCCGAGGTTTAGTAATGTTAATGTTCCGGGGAGGATGTTACATATTATGTTAACCTGTACTAACACTGATGGCTTCTATGATTTACTATACTACCCCGTGTATTGTTACTATGCTCGAGTGCGACACGCGCATCCGCGGTTTGGCCACCGCAAAGGGTGCTCTTTTCCGGAAAGGCGGTCTCTGACCCGTGTTTACCCACGAGGTGACGTAGTGGGGCCCCCGTAGGTGTGGGGTTTGAGGCACAAAGGTGTGAGCGGTGAGACCTGTCGGGATTGGATCCCGATGAGGTCAGGTGTTCGACCGCCGGGATAGATATCCGACGCGGTCAGGTGTTACAGGTGTTACCGGGGTTGATGGTGTTACAGGTGTTACAGGTGGTACAGGTGGTTGCGAGTTACCGTTACGAGTAGAGCGGTTGCTCCAGCTAGTCTTACTTTATGGTTTGGTACTACTTTACTGCTTTAGTACTCTTTTTATGATAGTGTCGCTGACTACCCACTCTGTGACAGGTACCTCCAGGGGGTAGAGGTAGGCGACGGTGAGGCCGAGGTGGTAGCGGTCGGGCCGAGGGGGCCCTAGTATGCTGTTTTATTTACCTTGCTCTGCATTTCATTTGGAACTGTAGGTTATTATGTGGTTCTCGATACCCTCGTGGGGTCGTGTGGATGTTGAGTACTTTCATTTCCTTTACGCATTACTGTTTCCTTTATTATTCCCGGTCGGCCGTTTTCTAAACAAACCAACTAGAAAGCAAAAGAAAAAGGGCTTTGTAAACTGTTTTCAAAAACCTAAGGCCGTGTGGGCCTGTTTTCAAAACAGTGAGTTTATACTTTCAACTTGACTGGCCACGGGTGTTGTTTAATCTTCATGCACCGTACCACTTCGAACTGTTGTGATTAAATGGAAAATGATTGCTTGTGTTTGACGGTGGTAATAGCCGCGACGCCGTGCATATACAGAGGAGACTCTGCCCGATTTTCGAGTAAATCTGTATATGTGGCGGGTCTGGGCACGCGCCGGGGAAGGAGGTTTTAAAGAAAAATTTTGTACGCACCTTACGCTTACCTTCGTGTACCGTTTCCGCTAAAAATAAAACCCCCGGGGCGTGACATGGTGATGATCCGCCGAATACTTAGATTAGAAATAGATCGGAAATACCATCTAAGTATTCATTGATTTGATTCTACTCAAAATCTGAGTTTGGAAAACCTAGAATCAAATCAATCAATATAGATGAAGAAACATAGAATTAAATCTATTGATTTCCTTTCTTCTCTATATGTGGATCTTTTTCCTTTCGGCTATATTTTTCTATTAAGTCCCATACCCTAAAAATGAATCATAGGGTCTATTTATAGGTTAGAAACCAATGGAAGAAGATACGGATCAAAAACAACCGTTTCTGGAAATTTTTACGGACGGCGATCCGGATCGGGGTTACTGTGATCCGGATCGTCGTAAAGAGATTGACGATTCCAGAAATCCAAGGGTTCGGGATCCGGATCGGATTGCCTGATCCGGATCGTTCATACAATTTGGAAAACATAACATTCGGGATCCGGATCACAATCTTCTAGGATCCGGATTGAAGTATTGTATGAAGCAACAACCTTCGGGATCCGGATCACTGGCTCTGATCCGGATCCTGAACATGTCCCATGTCCAGTTTTTGATTTTTATGCAGTTAAGAATTCTTCCAGGTGTTTCTACACTACAAGAAGTATTCGGATCACCATTAATCTTTAGTTAAACATACCTGATCCTTTTGAATTCTTCTTTCTTGAGATTGAGGTATATGATCCAAAGTTCTTTCATCTTCAATCTTCAAGACTTAACACTTTCCACGAAATACGCCAACTCAAATTCCGTAACAATCTCCCCCTTTGGCGGTTTCGTGACAAAACACAGATCCACAAAAGAAAATTCAAAAAGGTATTTTTGTTGATATCACCATACAACAAAAATTTACAATGGAGATCCAAAAATTTCAAAAACATGAGATAAACTCCTAAGACAGACTCTAGACTTAGACATCTGTAATCTCTGCACAAAGAAATCATTCTTGACAAAAGAATTCGTTAGATACCTCAAGAATTGAAACATACAAAACCAAGTACAGAGATAGAGTTTATTCTCATCATGACATTTGAGAATTCAGATATGTAGAGAATCATAGACAAAAACCAACATATCTTCTATGCATTCAAAAACCAAATGTCACAAAATGTTAGTCCAACATCAACTTGTTAGTAATAATACATGCCCAACAAATTAGTCGAATAGTTAGTAGGGACATGCAACAAATCATCAAATGAAAAAACAAAGTTGAAGTTGAAGTCATACTTGTGATGACCTGGACCTCTGCAGAGTTGTGGTAGGGTCATCGGTGACTTCGGGGGAGCCTGTTCTGTGTTTCGGGAGGTGTTGGTGCATGATTAGATACAAGTGTTGAACCTCGAGCTTTATTGGATCACTTGGATAGCCGGAAGACCCCGTCGGATGTTTAGAAGTGTTTTCGCGCAAATCGGATATCAAATTTGGACTCGGCGTGAAATTCGGATTGAAAATACCTTTCCGGGAGCCTCCGGCAAATTTTAGGATTGGAATTTGGCAAAACGGACGCCGGATTTGGAATCAGCGCGCGAAAACGGTCAAGATGGGCTATTTACTTGTATTTTTCGGAGCTTGCTACAGTGTTTTTACTGTTCACGGCCGGAACAGTATTTTCCGGCGATCGCCGGCGGCGTCGGCGGCGGCGGGCAGCGGCGGAAGGCGGCGGAGGGCGCTCGGGCAGGCGGCGCGCGGCCGCGGGCAGCGCGCAGGGGCGCGGGCAGGCGCGCGGTCCACGGCGGCGGGCGTGCACCGTGGCGGTGCCACGTGGCGGATAGTGGTTCGGCGGCTCACAGCGCGCGGTCCGCGGATTTTTTCGGGTGCACGGTGGACCGACTGTGGGACACGTGGCGGAATGTGATTCGTTAGTGTTGTGGATCCGGTCCACGGGGAAATCTTGGTGCACGGTGGACCGATGGACACGTGGCAGCATTTGTTTGGCTCGGTGTTGTGCTCCCGGTCCACGCAAGCCGTGGAGCAGGTGCCGTACGCGACGTGCGGGCTGGTGCGGCGTGCGCGGTGCACGGGCGGTGCACGGTGGTTGGGGCCACGTGGCGCTCTGTCAGTGGCGGGTTCACGTGCTCCGGGCGCAGCGAAAATTTTGGAGGACACGATGGGTATTTTCTGAAAAGATTTTCTGGTTTTTCCCTTAAGTGCAATCCGAGGGCTCTTCAAGGGGGATTTTCGACCCCTTCGAGACCTCAGCTCGAAGGGGAGGTGAGAAGGAGATTTCTTCTCCTTCAAGTGAGGATTACACCCGCCAAGTTTCAGGATTTTAGGAGGCTCAAATCCCGAGGTTTTGGATTTTACGGCGCGGCGCGACGTTGCATTTCCTGTGTTCTTCTTCGGCGCAGCGACGGTGTTTTAGCTCTCCTGGTCTACCCCGAGCTCATTCTTCTGTGATTCTTGCGCCGAAAGACTCCTAACAGGTAGATCTTCATCTTTCGTTTTGATCGCGCATTCTGATTTTAACTCCTTGGCACGGATCCCGAGGCATTAATGTGACCCCTTTTTCTGTGAGGATTGTGAGGACAGCATCGGAGTATTTTGGCCGTATCTTCGCGCACGAGCGTCTGACGGAGACGATCTTATACAACTTTTTCATCTACAGATCGCAAGGAACGCGCTCGTATTTTTCTTGGAATTTTATGAGATTTATTTCGAGGTGAAAATCACTGTTTTCTCAGTGTACAGTGCGCAGTCTTTTTCCACAGTTTGTTGTTTGGATCACCACCTTGCCGGATTTTTATCTTGACTTACCGAACTCTGATTTGGGCGTGCAAGGTACCGTTGCGAAGCTAGCGACGCAAGGATCGCTGTGATATTTTTCTTGGAATTTTCTGGGCACCTTCTGCAGGTGATAATTTAACAGTTTCGAATCCGAGGTTGTATGTGGTTATAAGTGCTATAATTGGGAGCCTAAGTGTAATTAGTGAGCTTTGTATTGTATCAGGAATATTACGGGTGTGCTAAAATTGTGGGAGCAAGGATTCGGAGTTTTTGGTATTTTCAGCTGTACGGATTGGGACAGTTGCACTTCAGGTGGGTGGTTGTTGTTTACCTCTATTTTGACATGCTCACTAGGAATATTAGAGTGATCCCTCTATTTGGACATGCATGCTTAAAGTAATATAAAATTGTGAGCCCTTCATATGGAAATTACTATTGTGGATATTTGATAGTGGTTGGGACTTATACATGTTGGTATGGATGGAATGTTAGCGTTTAACCTTGCATGTGGATTGGATTATTTATTTTGGACTATATGATTATCCTGTTAGTGGTTGGTACTATTTGAGGATTTTATGACATGCATAGGTGGATAGTGATGCTTTATCATGGAACATGGATTATAGACATGTGTGGTTGGATAATGTTTTAGCATGATGGTTATATCTATGCGGAGCTATTAATTGTTACACATGTGGAACCACTATTGGACACCTTTTCCTTTATTTCCTTGAGAACACTTGCATGCTTGTATGGACATCTAGATAGGCCATCTTTTATCGCTACACTTTCATGCTGGAACTTGACTTAGGAGAAACCTTGTTTGCTTCTTTTCTCCTTTTCGTTAGTCAGGTGGTTCTTGTTGCTCGGGTTTGAGCAGGGGTTTGGGATAGTGTAGCCGGGGCCTGGATTGTGGATTATGGGTTTTGGCGGCGACCGCGGATATTGGGCGGTTGACCGGATGTCGGTTATAGGACATCGGTGATAGGGCATGATTATGGACTACGGGGTTTTGTGGCAACCGCGGATAGTAGGCGGTTGACCAGATGTCGAATGTGGGACATGATTGTGATTGTGGGTTATTCCGGCGACCGCGGATGTTGCGCGGTTGACCGGAGGTCGGTTGTGAGACCTGGTCGTGGATTTTGGGGTATTGCGGCAATCGCGGATATTGGGCGATTGACCGGATGGTTACTTTTGCATCTGATTGGGAATCAGTTTTCTTTTAGTGGAGGGTTGTGTTCCACTGGGGCTTTATAGTTGTGAACCAGTCCTGCTTTTGATACTTATTACACCGGCGCGGTTATTGCCCGGTGATGCTTTCCTCGTGTGGGTCGCTCCCCTCGAGTTCCCCTCCGGAGGCCGGGGTCAGACAGTTATTGACGGTTTTGCTATCACATCGGCGCGGCTTACTTGCCCGATGATGAGGGCGGCAGCAGGAGTTTTGCTATCACATCGGCGCGGCTTTCTTGCCCGATGATGAGGGCGGTACAGATTGGGTTCATCTGGGACGGTTGGTTAGTGTTTCTTACGGTTATTCCAGTCTAGGACTGCATTTTAGAGGCATAGTAGTGGTAGATTTCCCTTTTTCAGCAGTTTCATTTCTTACCACTCTTCTTTCCTTTTCGCCTCTGGTAGACCTAGTGGGTGCGTCAGAGTTTGAGGTTTTACCCACTAGGGGAGGCTACTGGTTTACTAGTAGTTCTCACCCCCATTCTTCTTTTCTCTTTTTCTTCTCCCTTGTTTTGCAGTGTCTTCTGTGGGTGCTGCTGGGCTTTCAGCGGCGGGTCGAGGAGAGAGGACGGCTGAGTAGATAGATCTCGAGGCAGGATGAGCGTGTTAGCTGGACTGTTGGTGTACCCATGTTTTCCTCAGACGGTTGTACTTTCACCTTTGGGACTGGCTTTTGCCAGCAGGTTGTATTTATTTATTGTGAGCTGGGAGAGACTGATGTATCATTTATACTGATGTATTGTATTTTATTTCCAGCTTCAGTCTGAGATGTATTAGTTTTAGTTCAGCTCTGTTTTTAGTGCTCTTTTATTGTTATCTCTTATATCTGAGCAGGTTGTTGACGCTTCGTGTACACGGGAAATACTGTGTGCACGGCGGATCTGTAGACGGGCCCGGGTTCTGGTTTACACCCGGGGCGTGACAGATTAAGTTGGTATCAGAGCTTAGGGATAGGTCCGTTGGGACTTAGGAAACCCTAGGCTTATGGCGGGCCCTAGGATGTTAGGGTGTGAGAGACGCGACATTTTGCGAAAGTCGGTGATTTGGTTTTGACTCTTCCTGTGAGTGAAGAGGGATCGACATACCCTATTTTTGTGGGACAGTTATGTTGGCTGCAGACAACATAAAGTTACAAAAATAGGGGGATGTCTTTGACTTTCGCTAGATTGGGTCGAGTGTTGGGGTGTGCTGATTTGCGGTTTTGTCGTGGTGAGCGGTGTCTCCCCGACGTTGGGCCCTGACCCGGGTGCACCTTGGTGCGGCAGTTGGGTCTGGGCTGGTTGTTTCGGGCCGGATACCCAGATTGGGGTCTGAGAGCTCCGGACCCGAAGGGTAGTAGTGTTGGGTGGCAGATCAGCATTGCAGTGACACAGTTGTCGGAGCAGCGCAGTGACACAGTTGTCGGAGCAGCGCAGTGACACAGTTGTCGGAGCAGCGCAGTGACACAGTTGTCGGAGCAGCGCAGTGACACACTTGTCGGAGCAGCGCAGTGGCACAGTTGTCGGAGCAGCGCAGTGACACAGTTGTCGGAGCAGCGCAGTGGCACAGTTGTCGGAGCAGTGCAGTGGCACAGTTGTCGGACTAGTGAGTAGCACCTCCGTGCCGATGTTTAGTGCTGGGGCACTGAGGAAGGGTGGATAGTTGACAGCGGGTAAGCTGTGGGATTGCGTCGATCGAGTGAGCCAGTTTTGGCGGATGAGTCATTCCGATTCGTGGGATTGGGTATGGAGGCTTTGGAGACCGGGTCTTGTTCGATGGTGGGACAATTTTCTTGGGGAGCCAGGCCCGGAGGTATTGGTGTACTTGGGTTGCTTGAGGGTTATCTTCGCCTCTATGGTTTTGATTTTGTGCGTAAGGTGGATGTTTCGCAGTGGTTGAGTGGCCTTTTTGGCTGGTGTGGTTGAGGGACTTGCATTGGATATCACGGGAAGTAAAGAGGTACTTGGATCGAGCTAGTGTGCCGATGGACTTGTGGTTGGTTTATCTGAGGCTGAGGAGGAGCGGATGCGTATACCGATGTGGACTACTTGGTAGCTCGAGCGGTTAGTCCAGCTGTACTTGGTTGAGGTAGTACGGATTCCTGGAGTGCCCACCCTTATTTTGTTCTTGTTAGAGACCCGAGGATTGTATCGTGTCCCTGGAGGAGGTATTTGACAGCTTGGGGAGCTTGAGTGGCGGATGATCGGATAATTACCCCCTCTATCTGGTTGAGATTCCGTGTTGAGGAACGACTTTAGTTTCGAGGACGAAACTTTCTTTTAGTGGGGGAGGATGTGATGACCTGGACCTCTGCAGAGTTGTGGTAGGGTCATCGGTGACTTCGGGGGAGCCTGTTCTGTGTTTCGGGAGGTGTTGGTGCATGATTAGATACAAGTGTTGAACCTCGAGCTTTATTGGATCACTTGGATAACCGGAAGACCCCGTCGGATGTTTAGAAGTGTTTTCGCGCAAATCGGATATCAAATTTGGACTCGGCGTGAAATTCGGATTGAAAATACCTTTCCGGGAGCCTCCGGCAAATTTTAGGATTGGAATTTGGCAAAACGGACGCCGGATTTGGAATCAGCGCGCGAAAACGGTCAAGATGGGCTATTTACTTGTATTTTTCGGAGCTTGCTACAGTGTTTTTACTGTTCACGGCCGGAACAGTATTTTCCGGCGATCGCCGGCGGCGTCGGCGGCGGCGGGCAGCGGCGGAAGGCGGCGGAGGGCGCTCGGGCAGGCGGCGCGCGGCCGCGGGCAGCGCGCAGGGGCGCGGGCAGGCGCGCGGTCCACGGCGGCGGGCGTGCACCGTGGCGGTGCCACGTGGCGGATAGTGGTTCGGCGGCTCACAGCGCGCGGTCCGCGGATTTTTTCGGGTGCACGGTGGACCGACTGTGGGACACGTGGCGGAATGTGATTCGTTAGTGTTGTGGATCCGGTCCACGGGGAAATCTTGGTGCACGGTGGACCGATGGACACGTGGCAGCATTTGTTTGGCTCGGTGTTGTGCTCCCGGTCCACGCAAGCCGTGGAGCAGGTGCCGTACGCGACGTGCGGGCTGGTGCGGCGTGCGCGGTGCACGGGCGGTGCACGGTGGTTGGGGCCACGTGGCGCTCTGTCAGTGGCGGGTTCACGTGCTCCGGGCGCAGCGAAAATTTTGGAGGACACGATGGGTATTTTCTGAAAAGATTTTCTGGTTTTCCCTTAAGTGCAATCCGAGGGCTCTTCAAGGGGGATTTTCGACCCCTTCGAGACCTCAGCTCGAAGGGGAGGTGAGAAGGAGATTTCTTCTCCTTCAAGTGAGGATTACACCCGCCAAGTTTCAGGATTTTAGGAGGCTCAAATCCCGAGGTTTTGGATTTTACGGCGCGGCGCGACGTTGCATTTCCTGTGTTCTTCTTCGGCGCAGCGACGGTGTTTTAGCTCTCCTGGTCTACCCCGAGCTCATTCTTCTGTGATTCTTGCGCCGAAAGACTCCTAACAGGTAGATCTTCATCTTTCGTTTTGATCGCGCATTCTGATTTTAACTCCTTGGCACGGATCCCGAGGCATTAATGTGACCCCTTTTTCTGTGAGGATTGTGAGGACAGCATCGGAGTATTTTGGCCGTATCTTCGCGCACGAGCGTCTGACGGAGACGAGCTTATACAACTTTTTCATCTACAGATCGCAAGGAACGCGCTCGTATTTTTCTTGGAATTTTATGAGATTTATTTCGAGGTGAAAATCACTGTTTTCTCAGTGTACAGTGCGCAGTCTTTTTCCACAGTTTGTTGTTTGGATCACCACCTTGCCGGATTTTTATCTTGACTTACCGAACTCTGATTTGGGCGTGCAAGGTACCGTTGCGAAGCTAGCGACGCAAGGATCGCTGTGATATTTTTCTTGGAATTTTCTGGGCACTATCTGCAGGTGATAATTTAACAGTTTCGAATCCGAGGTTGTATGTGGTTATAAGTGCTATAATTGGGAGCCTAAGTGTAATTAGTGAGCTTTGTATTGTATCAGGAATATTACGGGTGTGCTAAAATTGTGGGAGCAAGGATTCGGAGTTTTTGGTATTTTCAGCTGTACGGATTGGGACAGTTGCACTTCAGGTGGGTGGTTGTTGTTTACCTCTATTTTGACATGCTCACTAGGAATATTAGAGTGATCCCTCTATTTGGACATGCATGCTTAAAGTAATATAAAATTGTGAGCCCTTCATATGGAAATTACTATTGTGGATATTTGATAGTGGTTGGGACTTATACATGTTGGTATGGATGGAATGTTAGCGTTTAACCTTGCATGTGGATTGGATTATTTATTTTGGACTATATGATTATCCTGTTAGTGGTTGGTACTATTTGAGGATTTTATGACATGCATAGGTGGATAGTGATGCTTTATCATGGAACATGGATTATAGACATGTGTGGTTGGATAATGTTTTAGCATGATGGTTATATCTATGCGGAGCTATTAATTGTTACACATGTGGAACCACTATTGGACACCTTTTCCTTTATTTCCTTGAGAACACTTGCATGCTTGTATGGACATCTAGATAGGCCATCTTTTATCGCTACACTTTCATGCTGGAACTTGACTTAGGAGAAACCTTGTTTGCTTCTTTTCTCCTTTTCGTTAGTCAGGTGGTTCTTGTTGCTCGGGTTTGAGCAGGGGTTTGGGATAGTGTAGCCGGGGCCTGGATTGTGGATTATGGGTTTTGGCGGCGACCGCGGATATTGGGCGGTTGACCGGATGTCGGTTATAGGACATCGGTGATAGGGCATGATTATGGACTACGGGGTTTTGTGGCAACCGCGGATAGTAGGCGGTTGACCAGATGTCGAATGTGGGACATGATTGTGATTGTGGGTTATTCCGGCGACCGCGGATGTTGCGCGGTTGACCGGAGGTCGGTTGTGAGACCTGGTCGTGGATTTTGGGGTATTGCGGCAATCGCGGATATTGGGCGATTGACCGGATGGTTACTTTTGCATCTGATTGGGAATCAGTTTTCTTTTAGTGGAGGGTTGTGTTCCACTGGGGCTTTATAGTTGTGAACCAGTCCTGCTTTTGATACTTATTACACCGGCGCGGTTATTGCCCGGTGATGCTTTCCTCGTGTGGGTCGCTCCCCTCGAGTTCCCCTCCGGAGGCCGGGGTCAGACAGTTATTGACGGTTTTGCTATCACATCGGCGCGGCTTACTTGCCCGATGATGAGGGCGGCAGCAGGAGTTTTGCTATCACATCGGCGCGGCTTTCTTGCCCGATGATGAGGGCGGTACAGATTGGGTTCATCTGGGACGGTTGGTTAGTGTTTCTTACGGTTATTCCAGTCTAGGACTGCATTTTAGAGGCATAGTAGTGGTAGATTTCCTTTTTCAGCAGTTTCATTTCTTACCACTCTTCTTTCCTTTTCGCCTCTGGTAGACCTAGTGGGTGCGTCAGAGTTTGAGGTTTTACCCACTAGGGGAGGCTACTGGTTTACTAGTAGTTCTCACCCCCATTCTTCTTTTCTCTTTTTCTTCTCCCTTGTTTTGCAGTGTCTTCTGTGGGTGCTGCTGGGCTTTCAGCGGCGGGTCGAGGCAAGAGGACGGGTGAGTAGATAGATCTCGAGGCAGGATGAGCGTGTTAGCTGGACTGTTGGTGTACCCATGTTTTCCTCAGACGGTTGTACTTTCACCTTTGGGACTGGCTTTTGCCAGCAGGTTGTATTTATTTATTGTGAGCTGGGAGAGACTGATGTATCATTTATACTGATGTATTGTATTTTATTTCCAGCTTCAGTCTGAGATGTATTAGATTTTAGTTCAGCTCTGTTTTTATTGCTCTTTTATTGTTATCTCTTATATCTGAGCAGGTTGTTGACGCTTCGTGTACACGGGAAATACCGTGTACACGGCGGATCTGTAGACGGGCCCGGGTTCTGGTTTACACCCGGGGCGTGACAATACTTACCTTAATGTTCACACATTCACACAGTTTTCACATCATCATTGTATCATCATTGTTCAAGTTCTCTCTAAACTCTCTCCCCCTTTTTGTCACAAAACAAAGCCAAAACGTAGTCAAAACTACTAAATGTAAGGAGAGTTAGAAGTTCCATTAACTTGAAAAACCTAAGAACTGAACTAAAGTAAAGTAAAAAGAGAACTAAATCCTAAAAGGTCTGCACAAATCTGCACAAAAAGAAAAACATGCACAAGATTCTGTGTTAGTCTGAAGTGTCTGAACTTGTACAGCTCAGTTTGCTTAAAATCCCCTTGAGCATCTTTGAAATATTGGAATATTTCTTCTTGATCTTCTTATGCTCAGATGAAATGTGCTGAAGTTCTCTGGACAGCCTTTCCTATTCAGCAGACAGTCTATGCTGTTCTTGGCGAATGGATGCCAATGCATCTGTCTCAGCAGTCATTCTCTCGGAGGTCGATGGATTCCGCGTCGATGCAGATGGTGCATCCTGGCCCCCAATCCATGGTGATTTACTCTGTTGAATTCCAGAGAGTGAGCGTGCTCTAGTAAGAGGCTCATTAATCTGAATGCCGCTTCTTGTGACATTTTTTCGTCTTGTATATTGTCTTGTTGTTGAGGCAGATTTCTTTAGCTTTTTGTTCTTCAAATATTGTCTATCCTCTTCATCAATTTTCTGTTGAACTTCTTTGAAAAATTCGTCCAATTCTTCTTCATCATAGTCAGAGCTATCTACATCATGAGTTTTTGCCTTGTCTTGAGGTGAGTCCTCTTGCTCCGTTTTAATAGTTGCACGAGTGTGCACCATTGAAACTAGGAGAAGAATGATCCAAGAGAAAGCCATTAAACAAGGTGCTTTAAGAAAATTGAAGTTCCTGTGAAGAGCACCTCAAGAACATGAAAATTTTCAGTTTTCAAAAATTTGAAAAATTATACCCAAAGAATCATAATCATGTAGAGAAACTAAGAATCAAATTAGTTTTGCAAAAAGAATTTTAAAAATAGATCAATCGCATGATTTTCAAAAATTCCTCTTTTATGCCCTAAAACCGAAATTATTGAAATCGAAGCCCAAAAATTCGTTTATCTTGAGAAAACCAAGCATAAAATCAAAACTAATTGACCCAGAGTCCTTATTTCAAAAGAAATTTGATCAAAAACCATTCACAGACGAAGAAGATCCATGAATTCCACTCACGTTTTGAGCAAACATGCAAAAACAATGAAAAACCGAGATTTTGATCAATAAAACTTACTTGGAATCGAAGAACTTGGGTTTGGAGAGCTCCAAGATGCAAGAAATCTAGAGAGAGAAGCTCTAGAGACTTGAGAACAAAAGATTAGGGTAAAAGAAATCAAATCCCTTTCGTTCTATAATAAACCCTAGCCGTGATCCGGATCGGATCGAGATTTCGATCCGGATCGGCTACCCGCAGGAAGAAGCCTGCGTTCGGGATCCGGATCACTTACCCTGATCCGGATCGGCTTCAACTTTTTCTCCAGAAAAATTTAGAAAAATTCCATAAAATCCAGAAAAAGTATGTAAGCACTTTACCATATCAACTTTAAACAAAAATCATCGTTTCATACAACAAGAAATAGATTATACTAAATCTATCAAAAATACTCAAAAATGAAACGAAAATTTATGGAAATTAAAACACTTAAAGTTGAACAACTTCAATCACATCTATCCTGATCTTATGCGTAATGCCTTTATCAAATCATCAATTTTTGTAAAGAAAATGAAATACAAAGATCAATAGAAGTTTGAAATCCCAGATAAGTTAGATAATATATCTAGACAATCTGTTGAAGGAGTGGCTCTTTGAGCATCTTTTATCAAAAATCCCACCTTATACCAACCATGAAATATGACTGAGTCAAGTATTTCAATATGCATTTCATCAACAATTTATAAAACAGAAATTTGCTTTGCATACATGGGGTATCTTTTTTTTTCTTCTTTTTCTCCATGTGGTGGTAGTTTTCACACTCCTCATTGGGATGTAACTCTTTCCACATCTTTTGAGCATTTTACATTTCTTTGACTCCCCCTCAATTGGCTATCAATTATTTAATATATAAGGTATTCAACCAAAAATTGATCTCGCATTCATACTCGACTAAGCAATCAAATAAGATAATGACTATACCAAGAGATCATTGAGAGAGAAATTGACTTTGATCACTTAAAAGATGGTTTAATTAACATAAATGATCATTGCAACATTGAAATATTATGATATCAAAAGCATAATAGATTTCTAAATGTGTGAAAGGATGCAATTAAAGTCAATTATGATTTATGCTCAATTAATGTCCTATGCACAAAAACATAGATAGAGAACAAAACAAAAACAAAAACAAAAACAAAACCTAACCTAAGCAAAGGTTTCAAAAAGAGGTTATTTCAAGGAAAGCATGCCAATTGCTTTACGCAAGTGAATAAAACGTTTTTGATCCAAAGGTTTTGTTAAAATATCAGCTAATTGATCCTCAGTTGAAATATATGACAGTTGAAGAATATTTGATTCAACTAGCTCTCTAAGAAAATGATATCTAAGCTCAATATGTTTTGTTCTAGAGTGCAACACAGGGTTTTTAGAAATGTTAATAGCACTAGTGTTGTCACATAAAATGGTTACCGAAGTTGCTGAAATCCGGAAATCGCTCAACACGCTTTTCATCCAAATCAATTGGGTTGAACAACTTCCTGCAGAAATGTACTCCGCTTCGGCAGTAGAGAGTGCTATGCAATTCTGCTTTTTACTGTGCCATGCAACAAGGCAATGGCCAAGATAGAAGCATGCACCACTCGTGCTTTTCCGGTCATCCACTGATCCAGCCCAATCGGCATCTGAGTATCCAACAATATCCAAACTTGTTCCCATAGGATACCAAATTCCGAAATTGATTGTACCTTTGATATATCGGATGATCCGTTTCACCGCTTTCAGGTGAACCTCCTTCGGTGCTGATTGATATCTCGCGCAAATCCCAACACTGAAGGATATATCCGGGCGACTAGCCGTGAGATACAGTAGACTTCCAATCATACTGCGATACAGTTTCTCGTCTACATTCTCACTATGTGATTCACTTCCAAGTCCCTTATGGCTAGTTCCCATTGGAGTCGGAAAATCCTTAGAATTTTCTAGATCAAACTTTTTGACCAACTCCATTGCATACTTGGATTGACACAAGTGAATACCTTCATCGTTTTGTTTAACTTGTAATCCAAGAAAATAAGTCAATTCGCCCATCATGGACATCTCAAATTCGCTTTCCATGGTCTCCGCGAATTTAGAAGCATCATTATCTCTTGTTGCGCCAAATACAATGTCATCGACATAGATTTGTGCGACAATGAAATTGTCTTGATAATGCTTCACAAAGAGAGTCCTGTCAGCTCCCCCTCGAGTATAGCCCTTTTCCAAAAGGTGCTTTGTCAACCTTTCGTACCATGCTCGCGGTGCTTGTTTCAGACCGTAAAGAGCCTTTTTCAGTCGAAAAACATGGTTAGGTAGTTTATGGTCCACAAAACCTTTCGGTTGAGCCACATAAACTTCCTCATTTAAAAATCCATTTAAAAATGCGCTCTTAACGTCCATTTGAAATAATTTGATTTTAAAATGACAAGCTATCGCAAATAAGATACGAATGGACTCGAGTCTAGCTACAGGGGCGAAAGTTTCGTCAAAGTCTATACCTTCTACTTGAGAGTAGCCTTGAGCAACTAATCGTGCTTTGTTCCTGATGATAGTACCATCCTCATTTTTCTTGTTCTTGAAGATCCATTTGGTACCTATCACATTGTGTTGCTTCGGAGGCTTCGTTAATTCCCAGACTTTGTTTCGCTCAAATTGATGGAGCTCTTCCTGCATTGCTTCAATCCAGTAGTCATCTTGAAGAGCTTCATCAATATTCTTTGGTTCGATTAAGGATACATAGCAAGCGAGTCCGCAAACCAATTGTCTCCGTGTTCTGACTCCTTCTTGTGGGTCTCCAATGATGTTCGATTCAGGATGATCCTTGGAGATGCGTAACGTTTGAGGTAAAGGAGTAGACGGAGGTACACGAGATGATTCCTGCACATCAGATAAGCTTGAAGAACCGTTAGATGCATCAACATTATTATCGAAAGAATTGTTAGAAGAAGATGCATTAGCAGGTGTATCATCATCAAGAGAGATATCGAGGGTAGATTTTTCAGATTCAAAGTGAAAAGCTTCATCTACTTTAACATTTATCGATTCTACGATCGTCTTAGATTCTAAGTTAAAAACTCGATAAGCTCTGCTGTTTGTAGAATAACCTAAGAAAATCCCTTCGTCACTTCGAGAGTCAAATTTTCCAAGATTTTCGCGGTCACGCAAAATAAAACACCGACTCCCAAAGATGCGAAAATATTTGATATTAGGTTTTCTACAAAACCATAGCTCATATGGTGTATTTAAAGTCCCCGGGCGCAAATACACTCGATTGATAACATAGACGGCCGTGTTCACCGCTTCAGCCCAAAAATATAACGGTAAGTTCCGGCTATGAAGCATAACACGAGCCATCTCCTGTACGACCCTGTTTTTGCGCTCGACTACACCATTTTGTTGAGGTGTATAGGGCGCTGAGAATTCATGTTTAATGCCATTTGAAATGCAAAAATCAATGAATTTAGAATTTATGAATTCTCCACCTCTATCACTTCTAACACGAGTAATCTTTTCATTCTTTTCAATCATAATACGATTGCAAATTTCGAGAAAAGAATCAAAAGTATCAGCTTTTTCTTTTAAAAATGCTACCCAAGTATATCTAGAAAAATCATCAACCAATAAGAAAATATACCATTTACCTCCCAAGGATGGTTGACGAGTTGGCCCCATTAAATCCATGTGCAAAAGTTCCAAAGGCCGTTTTGTACCTATGTGGTTCAAGTTCTTGTGTGCAGTCCTAGACTGTTTTCCCTTTTGGCAACCGCCACACACAATGTTTTGTTCAAAAGAAAGTTTCGGAACCCCCTTGACCACATCTTTGTTTGAAATTCTAGCAAGTTCCTTAAAGTTTATGTGACCTAGCCTTTCGTGCCAAAGTGTTTCATTTTTCAAAGAAGCTAGGTTACACTTTTCAGAAAATTTACTAGGAACAACATAACAATTGTTTTCAGATCTAACCCCTTTTAAAAAGAAAACATGGTTCTTATCAGTTACACACATTCTACAGATGAAAAATTAACTGAATAACCATTATCACAAAGTTGACTTATGCTTATGAGGTTAGTCTTAAGGCCATGACAAATAACACATTATTTAGAACCGGGCCATCCGGAATAGCTATAGTTCCTTTTCCAACAATTTTGGAAGACCGACCATCTCCGAAAACAACAAGTCCTCCGGAGATTTTCTCAAAGTTTTGAAAACAGTTTTTGTCACCGGTCATATGACGGGAACACCCGCTATCCAGATACCAAGACGAACTATCATATGCATGCAAGGAAACATTAGTAACAAGACAAGGGAAAATTTCACCTTTGCGCACCCAAACCTTTTTGGAATGCGTCGGTAATGGTCGTGAAGTTACTCGCCTAGGTGAAAGCGTCTTGTTTGAAGAATTGCTGCTCCTTGATGATGTCGTCTTGAGCGGTGAACTACCAAGGCTCTTTTCCTTCGAAAGATTTGCAGTTGATTTTCGAGGAATCACCTTTTGGTAGTCATTGCAAGAGGTGCTTGAGGTGTGCGTTTGGCTCCCGTCTTGCAATTTCTCCTTATGTGCCCTGAAATGCCACAACGAAAACATACCTTAGTTCTTGACGATCCCGAGGAGGATGAAGTAGGCTTGTTGTCGTTGCTTGTCGTGAATTCCAGTGTCGGAGGAGGAGATACCGACTGAGGCACAAAAACTGTCCCACTCGAACTTGGAATGTCTCCAGTTTGAGTGTATCCGAGGCCGAACTTATTTGTTTGACCAAGACCAAGAAGCCTGTCCAACTTACTCCTTCCAGAAGAAAATCGCTGTAAGTCATCCTTTAGTTGGAGTATGGTCTTTGTCATTTCCATTTTTCCCGTCGAGCCTCGCCGTAGAGCTTTGAGAAATAATTCGCTTTATCCACCAATTTGTCATGTTCTTTCTCGAAAAGCTCATTTTTCTCTTGAAGGGAAACATTTGCTTTGACTAGATTATCCCTTTCCACTTCAAGAGCGGTTGAGAGAGAAGATGCCCTTTTTGCTTCTTCTTCGAGATCCTGTAATCTCCCTCTCAAACTCCGGTTTTGCTTTGCCAGTTTCTTTGAATCCCTCAAAAGCTTATGGTAGGCAAGAGCAAAATCTTCACCTTCAGAATTGCTCGATTCGCTGTCCGTAGCGTTCTTTTCAACATGGGATGAGTTGGACAAGGAATCGGAGGTACTTGCCATCAAGCACATGAAGGGTGAAGATGTGGACGCGTGGAAAGCTGTCGCGTTGTCTTCTTCATCACTTGAGGATGACTCATTTGACGTGGAGTTGTCATCCCAAGTAACGACTTGCATCGCTTTCTTCTTTGCCGGATTCTTGTTGGGACACTCCGTTGCAATGTGGCCGTAGCCTCGACATTTGAAGCACTGAACTTGTCCCTCTGAACTTTTCTTATCCTTTGAGAAGTTCTCTTGCTTTCTTGACTTGTAGCTTGAAGAACCTTTGCCTTTCTTGGACTTTCCGAAGGATGGAGTTTTGCTTGAATTACCCCTTCGAAAGTTGCGGCGAAACTTCCTTGTCAAGAGAGCGAGCTGCTTCTCAAAGTCCTCCATAGATAGGTTCTCGTCATCGTCCGAGGAGGATGAATCCGCGTCTTCTTCCTTAGTTGATTTCAATGCATAACCTGAAGACTTAGAAGAGGATGCCTTTCCAGAAGAATAGTTAGTAGGAAATGTCATTTCATAAGTTTGTAATGCACCTACTAATTCTTCTACACGCATTTCGTCCGGGTGTTTAATTGTTTCAATGGCTGCGACCTTCGGGCGAAATCGTTCAGGAAGAGTTCTTAGAATTTTTCTTACAACTTTAAATTCTGGAATCTTCTCTCCCAAGTTAGCACATGAGTTTACGATGTCTTGCAATCGTGTGTAATAATCAGTGAAAGATTCATTTTCTGCCATAAAAATAGAGTCAAACTTGCTCGTAAGCATTTGCAGTTTCTGAATCTTCACAAGGTTAGTTCCCTCATGCGTAACTTGAAGAACATCCCAGATTTCTTTCGCAGTCTCACATGCCGAGACGCGAGAGAACTCTGTTTGTGACAAAGCATTAAATAAAGCATTAATTCCTTTGCCATTGTAAGAAGAAGAATCTATCTCTTCCTTGGTCCATTTCGACCTAGGTTTTAAGGTGCGAACATCAGAGATAATTTCAGTTGGATTAGTCCATCCTAATTCAATTGATTGCCACACCCTTTCGTCGATGGAAATTAAAAAGGCTTTCATCCGCACTTTCCAGTACGCATAATTTGTTCCATCAAAGAAAGGGGGTCGATTGATGTTTCCACCTTCAACCATTGTTTACAACCCTATTCCCGCTCTGATACCACTTGTTGGGTTATACTAATATGGATCTAAATAGGGGAAAAAACACCTAGAGGGGGGTGAATAGGTGTAAACAATAAACACTCAAAAATCGTTGCGCAATAAAACCCAATGCGGAAATAAAAAATAACACGCAAGATTTTTACGTGGAAAAACTCCAAACCGGAGTAAAAAACCACGGGACCGATAACACGGCGAAATCCACTAGAATTAACACACGTACAAGGTGATATAACGTACTCACAGACGACTCAACCTTTTACCATACGCTCCTAGTAGATCTTCTCCGCTCGCTCCACGACGCTTCTCGAATCCACGATCCGCGCCCAACGCTGAATCCACAGCGTCCAACGTCGAGTCCACGACGTCCGACCGAATCCACGGTCTTCACCCAGTAGCACGCTTCGAATCCACGAACGTACCTCGCTCCGAATCCACGAGAGCGGTTGCACCTTGAATCCACAAGGCCACGCGAGTCCACGCGCCGATTTAGGGTAAATCGTTGTTTTTTGGGTGGTGATGATCCGCCGAATACTTAGATTAGAAATAGATCGGAAATACCATCTAAGTATTCATTGATTTGATTCTACTCAAAATCTGAGTTTGGAAAACCTAGAATCAAATCAATCAATATAGATGAAGAAACATAGAATTAAATCTATTGATTTCCTTTCTTCTCTATATGTGGATCTTTTTCCTTTCGGCTATATTTTTCTATTAAGTCCCATACCCTAAAAATGAATCATAGGGTCTATTTATAGGTTAGAAACCATTGGAAGAAGATAAGGATCAAAAACAACCGTTTCTGGAAATTTTTACGGACGGCGATCCGGATCGGGGTTACTGTGATCCGGATCATCGTAAAGAGATTGACGATTCCAGAAATCCAAGGGTTCGGGATCCGGATCGGATTGCCTGATCCGGATCGTTCATACAATTTGGAAAACATAACATTCGGGATCCGGATCACAATCTTCTAGGATCCGGATTGAAGTATTGTATGAACAACAACCTTCGGGATCCGGATCACTGGCTCTGATCCGGATCCTGAACATGTCCCATGTCCAGTTTTTGATTTTTATGCAATTAAAATTCTTCCAGGTGTTTCTACACTACAAGAAGTATTCGGATCACCAAAAATCTTTAGTTAAACATACCTGATCCTTTTGAATTCTTCTTTCTTGAGATTGAGGTATATGATCCAAAGTTCTTTCATCTTCAATCTTCAAGACTTAACACTTTCCACGAAATACGCCAACTCAAATTCCGTAACAACGACCATTACAGACGCATTCCAAAAAGGTTTGGGTGCGCAAAGGTGAAATTTTTCCTTGTCTTGTTACTAATGTCTCTTTGCATGCATATGATAATTCGTCTTGGTATCTGGATAGCGGGTGTTCCCGTCACATGACCGGTGACAAAAACTGTTTTCAAACCTTTGAGAAAATCTCCGGAGGACTTGTTGTTTTCGGAGACGGTCGGTCTTCCAAGATTGTTGGAAAAGGAACTATCGCTATTCCGGATGGCCCGGTTCTAAATAATGTGTTATTTGTTAATGGCCTTAAGACTAACCTCATTAGCATAAGTCAACTTTGTGACAATGGTTATTCAGTTAATTTTTCATCTGATGAATGTACTGTAACTGATAAGAACCATGTTTTCTTTTTAAAAGGGGTTAGATCAGAAAACAATTGCTATGTAGTTCCTCATAAAATTTCTGAAAAGTGTAACCTAGCTTCTTTGAAAAATGAAACTCTTTGGCACGAAAGGCTAGGTCACATAAACTTTAAGGAACTTGCTAGAATTTCAAACAAAGATGTGGTCAAGGGGGTTCCGAAACTTTCATTTGAACAAAACATTGTGTGTGGCGGTTGTCAAAAGGGAAAACAGTCAAGGACTGCACACAAGAACTTGAACCACATTGGTACAAAACGGCCTTTGGAACTTTTGCACATGGACTTAATGGGGCCAACTCGTCAACCATCTTTGGGAGGTAAATGGTATATTTTCTTATTGGTTGATGATTTCTCTAGATATTCTTGGGTAACTTTTTTAAAAGAGAAAGCTGATACTTTTGATTCTTTTCACGAGATTTGCCATCGTATTATGATTGAAAAGAATGAAAAGATTACTCGTGTTAGAAGTGATAGAGGTGGAGAATTCATAAATTCTAAATTCATTGATTTTTGCACTTCAAACGGCATTAAACATGAATTCTCGGCACCCTATACACCTCAACAGAATGGTGTAGTCGAGCGCAAAAACCGTGTCGTACAGGAGATGGCACGTGTTATGCTTCATAGCCGGAATTTACCGCTATATTTTTGGGCTGAAGCGGTGAACACTGCTGTCTATGTAATTAACCGCGTTTATTTGCGCCCGGGGACTTTAAATACACCATATGAACTATGGTTTTGTAGAAAACCTAATATCAAATATTTTCGTATCTTTGAGAGTCGGTGTTTTATTTTACGTGACCGCGAAAATCTTGGAAAATTTGACTCTCGAAGTGACGAAGGGATTTTCTTGGGTTATTCTACAAACAGTAGAGCATATCGAGTTTTTAACTTAGAATCTAAGACGATCGTAGAATCGATAAATGTTAAAGTAGATGAAGCTTTTCACTTTGAATCTGAAAAATCTACCCTCGATATCTCTCTTGATGATGATACACCTGCCAATGCATCTTATCCTAACAATTCTTTCGATAATAATGATGCATCTAACGGTTCTTCAAGTTTATCTGATGCGCAGGAATCATCTCATGTACCTCCGAGTACTCCGTTACCTCAAACGTTATGCATCTCCAAGGATCATCCTGAATCAAACGTTAGGACTCGGAGGCAGTTGGTTTGTGGATTCGCTTGCTACGTATCTTTAATCGAACCAAAGAATGTTGATGAAGCTCTTCAGGATGACTACTGGATTGAAGCAATGCAGGAAGAGCTCCATCAATTTGAGCGAAACAAAGTCTGGGAATTAACGAAGCCTCCGAAGCAACACAATGTGATAGGTACCAAATGGATTTTCAAGAACAAGAAAAATGAGGACGGTACTATCATCAGGAACAAAGCAAGACTAGTTGCTCAAGGCTACTCTCAAGTAGAAGGTATAGACTTTGATGAAACTTTCGCCCCTGTAGCTAGACTCGAGTCCATTCGTATCTTATTTGCGATAGCTTGTCATTTTAAAATCAAATTATTTCAAATGGACGTTAAGAGCGCATTTTTAAATGGGTTTTTAAATGAGGAAGTTTATGTGGCTCAACCGAAAGGTTTTGTGGACCATAAACTACCTAACCATGTTTTTCGTTTGAAAAAGGCTCTTTACGGTCTGAAACAAGCACCGCGAGCATGGTACGAAAGGTTGACAAAGCACCTTTTGGAAAAGGGCTATACTCGAGGGGGAGCTGACAGGACTCTCTTTGTGAAGCATTATCAAAACAATTTCATAGTAGCACAAATCTATGTCGATGACATTGTATTTGGTGCAACAAGAGATAATGATGCTTCTAAATTCGCGGAAACCATGGAAAGCGAATTTGAGATGTCCATGATGGGCGAATTGACTTATTTTCTTGGATTACAAGTTAAACAAAATGATGAAGGTATTCACTTGTGTCAATCCAAGTATGCAATGGAGTTGGTCAAAAAGTTTGATTTAGAAAATTCTAAGGATTTTCCGACTCCAATGGGAACTAGCCATAAGGGACTTGGAAGTGAATCACATAGTGAGAATGTAGACGAGAAACTTTATCGCAGTATGATTGGAAGTCTACTTTATCTCACGGCTAGTCGCCCGGATATATCCTTCAGTGTTGGGATTTGTGCGAGATATCAATCAGCACCAAAGGAGGTTCACCTGAAAGCGGTGAAACGGATCATCCGGTACATCAAAGGTACAATAAATTTCGGAATTTGGTATCCTATGGGAACAAGTTTGGATATAGTTGGATACTCAGATGCCGATTGGGCAGGATCAGTGGATGATCGGAAAAGCACGAGTGGTGCATGTTTTTATCTTGGCCATTGCCTTGTTGCATGGCACAGTAAAAAGCAAAACTGCATAGCACTCTCGACTGCCGAAGCGGAATATATTTCTGCAGGAAGTTGTTCAACCCAATTGATTTGGATGAAAAGCGTGTTGAGCGACTTCCGGATTTCAGCATCTTCGGTAACAATTCTTTGTGACAACACTAGTGCTATAAACATTTCTAAAAACCCTGTGTTGCACTCTAGAACAAAACACATTGAACTTAGATATCATTTTCTTAGAGAGCTAGTTGAATCAAATATTCTTCAACTTTCATATATTTCAACTGAGGATCAATTAGCTGACATTTTAACAAAACCTTTGGATCAAAAACGTTTTATTCATTTGCGTAAAGCAATTGGAATGCTTTCCTTGAAATAATCTCTTTTTGAAACCTTTGCTTAGGTTAGGTTTTGTTTTGTGTTTTTGTTCTTTATCTATGTTTGTACATAGGACATTAATTGAGCATTGATCATAATTGACTTTAATTGCATCTTTTCACGCATTTAGAAATTTATTATGCTTTTGATATCATAATATTTCAATGTTGCAATGATCATTTATGTTAATTAAGTCATCTTTTAAGTGATCAAAGTCAATTTCTCTCTCAATGATCTCTTGGTATAGTCATTATCTTATTTGATTGCTTAGTCGAGTATGAATGCGAGATCAATTTTGGTTGAATACCTTATATATTAAATAATTGATAGCCAATTGAGGGGGAGTCAAAGAAATGTAATATGCTCAAAAGATGTGGAAAGAGTTACATCCCAATGAGGAGTGTGAAAACTACCACCACATGGAGAAAAGAAAAAAGATACCCCATGAATGCCAAGCAAATTTTTGTTTTAAAAAATGATGATGAAATGCATATTGAAATACTTGACTCTGTCAAATTTCAAGGTTGGTATAAGGTGGGATTTTTGATAAAAGATGCTCAAAGAGCCACTCTCTTCAACAGATTGTCTAGATATATTATCTAACTTATCTGGGATTTCAAACATCTATTGATCTTGGTATTTCATTTTCTTTACCAAATTGATGATTTGATAAAGGCATTACGCATAAGATCATGTTAGATGTGATTGAAGTTGTTCAACTTTAAGTGTTTTAATTTCCATAAATTTTCGTTTCATTTTTGAGTATTTTTGATAGATTTGGTATAATCTATTTCTTGTTGTATGAAACGATGATTTTTGTTTAAAGTTGATATGCTAAAGTGCTTACATACTTTTTCTGGATTTTATGGAATTTTTCTAAATTTTTCTGAAGAAAAAGTTGAAGCCGATCCGGATCGGACTAAGTGATCCGGATCCCGAACGCAGGTTTTCCTGCGGGTAGCCGATCCGGATCACATTCTCGATCCGATCCGGATCACGGCTAGGGTTTTAATAGAACAAGAGGGGTTTTTGATTTCTTTTACCCTAATCTTTTGTTCTTAAGCCTCTAGAGTTTCTCTCTCTAGATTTCTTGCATCTTGGAGCCTTCCAAACTCAAAGTTCTTCGATTCCAAGTAAGTTTTATTGATCAAAATTTCGGTTTTTCACTGTTTTTCTTTATTTGCTCAAAACGTGATGAAAACGTGAGTAGAAATCATGGAACTTTTTCGTTTGTGAATGGTTTTTGATCAAATTTCTTTTGAAATAAGAACTCTGGGTAGATTAGTTTTGATTATATGCTGGGTATTTCCTGATTAACGAATTTTTGGGCTTCGATTTCTAAAAATTCGGTTTTAGGGCATATAAGAGGAATTTTTGAAAATCATGCAATTGATCTATTTTTAAAATTCTTTTTGCAAAACTAATTTGATTCTTAGTCTCTCTACATGATTATGATTGTTTGGGTACAATTCTTCCAATTTTTGAAAATTAACAAGTTTTTCATGTTCTTGAGTTTGTCTTCACAGGATACTTCTTAAAGCACAAAGAACATACAACAATGGCATTCTCATGGATCATTCTTTTGTTGGTTACAATGGTGCATACTCGAGCAACCAACAAGTTGAAAAGAGCCAAGAAACCTCAACGAAAAGGTGAATTTCATCTTATCAGTGATACAGAAACTGAAGCAGACAATGATGAGGTAGGCTGGGACAAGCTGACAGATGATGATGAATCAATGCCCGTTAAACCTAAAGAAAAGACTGCCGATGGATCAAAAGGAAAGGCACCCATTGACACAGGAAAAGCACCTATGACGTCACCGACCATCTCGGTAAAAAGGAAACGACTTGCTCGACGCTTTGGACAAGCACGACATGCTAATGCTAGCAGGCCAATGGTTCCTGACTCCCCGCCTCGCGTGGAAGGAGTGTTCGTCAGCATTGATCGCCTTCGAGCTTTTGAACATCGTGAATGCATCGGTGAACGACATGTCAACATTGAAGCTCTCCGAAATCACTCACCAGAGTTTGGGACTTTAATTGAGCAAGCTAATCTCATTCAAGTCTGTCGATTCTCCGAATTACTTGGGTATTGTTTGTATCGTGTAAGAACCTTTTACACGAATGCAAGACATGTGATGATCCGGACTCCCGCAGGAACTGTGCAACATTAAACAGTGAATGCAGGGGACTTATATTGTGCATCGGAGCTTGTAGAATCGAAATTGGATATTTTTAATAGACTCTGCGCAAATCGGAGCAAACGGGAATTTTCGGGAGCTTTCGGCAAAATTTCGGATGAGAATTTGGCGAAACGGATGTCGTATTTGGACTCAGCGCGCGAAAACGGTCGAAACGGTATATTCGCTTTATTTTTTTCGGCACTTGGTACTGTTCACCGGAACAGTAACCGCCTGCCGGAATTACTGTTCCGGCCGGCGGCGGCCGCCGGCGAGCGGCGGCGGGCGGCGGCGCACGGCGGGCAGCGGCGCAGCGGCGAGCGCGGAGGCGCGCGGCGCGGGGCAGCGCGGGCAGGCGCGGGCAGCACGGGCAGGGGGCGCTGGTGCGCGGTCCACGGCTGGTCGTGCACCGGGTGCACCGAGAGTTCCTGCTGCCACGTGGCAGCTTCCCATTGGTGGGCCGGCTTCTAGAAGCCCGTGGGGCGGTGACACGTGGCGTGCTCCTATTGGCTGACAGGATCCGGAAAACCCGGAGCGCGGGCAAGGCACGTGCACCACGTGGCCACGTGGCAGCTTTTCATTGGCCCTTGCATGCGTGTTTCCTGTTCTGTGGACACGTGGCGCTTCCTGGATGGCCCGTTTCGGTGTTTCGTGTTCGGATCAGGATCCCGTGTGGGAATATCCCCTTTTGGCCCACTATATAGAGAGCCCCTCCCCTCTCATTTCCTACCTCATTTTGCGCACCGAGGAGAGAGAATCAGAAAAACTTCCCTCTACCAAAGTTGTTCCTCTCTCTCTCTTCTCTCTCTCCTCCAAATCTCAGGATTTTAGGAGTTACAGATAGCAAGATATCTGCGACGCGGCGCACTGCGACGATTTTCTTTTTAGGCCCATTTCCCGTCGCAGTTCCGTCGAAAATTCACTGCGGGCTAACCGGGTGGAATTTTTAGACGATTTTTGCGGCAGCGCGACCGTAAGAGGTAGGGCTTCGATTTCCGTGTTGATCATTTTGCTCTGTTTCGTACTTTTGGCATGTTTCCCGAGTCCTCTTTGACCCCCCTTTTTACTGTGGAAATTTCTGGACAGCGTCAACTTCTCCGATTTTTATCTTGGCGTAGGAGCGTCAGATCGAGGCGTTC
This sequence comes from Tillandsia fasciculata, assembly GCA_029168755.2. Taxonomy (NCBI): domain Eukaryota; kingdom Viridiplantae; phylum Streptophyta; class Magnoliopsida; order Poales; family Bromeliaceae; genus Tillandsia; species Tillandsia fasciculata. Next base: position 103,856 of record JAQOTM010000736.1, read on the forward strand.
AAAGAGTCGATTTTGATCTACTCTTCGCGAGGAACGCAACCGTGATTTTTCTGGATTTTAGGAGCTCATTTTAGAGGTGAAAAATTCCTCTTTTCTCGTGCTGTTTGAAAAACAGCAAATATTGTACTTTCGGGGGTTTTGTTTTTATACCGGTGAGCGTTGTTATGTACAACTGTGCTCTGATTTGCAGGAATTGAGGACTGCGGACAGCCAGGAGACTACCTGGGGTATTGTTTGAGCTGCTCGAGGTGGGGGGTTGTGGCTTACCTAATATTTTGACCAGCTCACTGGGATTACTGGAAACCCCTAAAATAAAATGAATTAATGAGAATTATTGGGACTACTAACAGGACTACAA
>JAQOTM010000563.1:0-25064 GCA_029168755.2 Tillandsia fasciculata
TCGCGCAATTGTTCTCAAAATCGGCAAAAGAGATTTCATCATCGGAACTGCATTCGCTATCTTCTTCCTTTGTTGATTTGAATGCAATACCTGTAAGCTTAGAGAAGACTTGGAAGAAATTGATTAGTAGGAAAAGTCATCTCATAAGTTTGCAAAGCACCCTACTAATTCCTCTACACTCATCTCATCCGGATGAACTAACGGTTTCAATGGCGGTAACCTTTGCCCTAAACCGTTCCGGAAGAGTCCGAAGTATCTTTCTTACAATTTTCGACTCCGGGATCTTTTCTCCTAAATTAGCACATGTATTAATTACATCTTGAAGTCTCGGTATAATAATCTGTAAACAATTCATGCTCTTCCATATGATAGAGTCAAATTGACTTTTAAGCATCTGGAGCTTTTGAACTTTTACAAGATTAGTACCCTCATGTGTAATTTTGAGAATATCCCAAATTTCCTTCGCGGTTTCACACGCGGAAATTCGTTGTAAACTCAGTCGAGGAAAGAGAATTATATAAAGCGTTTCATACCTTTCCCATTGTAAGAAGATTTTTCGATTCCCTCTTTAGACCATCTAGAGCGAGGTTTTGGGGTAGTAGAATTTCCTACTTCCTCAACCAGGATGCACCCAACCGTATTCCACGGTTTGCCATACCCGCTCATCAATAGAGATGAGAAAAGCTCTCATCCGCACTTTCCAATACGCATAATTGGTCCCATCAAAAAGAGGAGGTCTAAATATTACCACTTTCACCCGACATGATAGATAAACCTAAAACCCGCTCTGATACCAATTGTAGAGTTATTTAGGATCCACCAGGATCTAAATAGGTACTATCAAACACCTAGAGGGGGTGAATAGGTGTAATATTTAAAAACCAATCTCAGTGCAAAATAAAAACCAATGCGGAAAATAAAAATCAACACACCGAGATTTACGTGGAAACTCCAATCCAGGAGAAAAACCACGGGACCAACACGCAATAACAATCCACTAAGAAAAGAAGAATAACAAGGTGATTACCGACTCCACGGACTCAACCCCTCCTTCAACTTCTTCGGACCTTGCGCTCCACCGATTGCACGTCCACTGCACACGTTCGAATCCACGAACGCCACTCGAATCCACGAGCACACGTTTCGAATCCACGAAACGCCTTTAGCACACCGAATCCACGATGCCACGTCGAATCCACGACGCAAACTCAGCCGGTAAGAATATTGGCTTCGATGGTGATCCTTTGCTTAGATTATCATTGAAGAACCATGGAAGAAATCTCTAAGCAAAGATTAGATCAATTCGACAAAAGATATGATCTTGGAAGAACCATCGAATTGACCTAAAAGAGGCTATAAAGAAGAACGATAAAAACCTAGCCTCTAGGGTTGCTCTCAAGTGTTTTATAAATTGATCGGTATTGCTCCCACGTTCTTGAGAAACCCTAAAGTGTCTATTTATAGTTTAGAAACCTTTGGAAAGAGATAAGAATCAAAAACATACCTTATCTGGAAATTTTCAGGACGGCGATCCGGATCGGATTTACTGCGATCCGGATCGTCGTAACGAGATTGACAATTCCAGAAAACAAGGGTTCGGGATCCGGATTGCAAGGCCCGATCCGGATCGTTCATACAATTCAGCAAATCCCATGTTCGGGATCCGGATCGGAATTGGCCTTTGATCCGGATTGAATTTGCCAATGAACAACCACCCTTCGGGATCCGGATTGGATTGTCTGATCCGGATCCTGAACATGTCCCATGTCCAGTTTTTGATTTTTATGCAATTAAAAATTCATCCAAGTGTTTCTACACTATAAGAAAGTATTCGGATCACCAAAATTATTTAGTTAAACATACCTGATCCTTTTGAATACTTTCTTCTTGAGATTGATGTAACTGATCCACAATTCTTCATCTTCAATCTTCAAGACTCAAGACACTGAGTGTCAACTTGAGCTCTTGTTGAATCTTCTCTAAGTCTTTGATTGCTGATTGACAATTTGATCCCTTTAAGACTCCGACTCAACTCACTGACTTGACTCACGAAATATGCCAACACCAAAATGCCGTAACATCTTGCAATTTCTTTAATGTGCCCTGAAAAACCACAATGAAAAACATACCTTAGTGCTTGACACAATCCCGAAGAGGATGAAGTAGGCTTGTTATCGTTGTTGTCTGTGAATTCCGGTGTCGGAGGAGGAGATACCGACTGAGGCACAAAAACTGTTCCACTCGAACTAGGACTGTCTCCAGTTTGACTGTATCCGAGGCCGAAACGGTTTGTTTGACCAAGACAAGAAGCTTGTCCAACTTACTTCTTCCAGAAGAAAATCGCTTTAAGTCATCTTTGAGTTGGGGATGGTCTTGTCATTTTCATTTTTTTCCTGTCGAGCCTCGTTGTAGAGCTTCCAGAAATAATTCGCTTTATCCACCATTTTTGTATTCTTCCCGAGCAAAGCTCATTTCCTCTTGAAGGGAAACATTTGCTTAACTCAGTTATCCCTTTCCACTTCAAGAGCGTTTGAGAGAGAAGATGCCCTTTTTTGCTTCTTCTTCGAGATCCTGCAATCTCCCTCTCAAACTCCGGTTTTGCTTTGCCAATTTCTTTGAATCCCTCAAAAGCTTATGGTAGGCAAGAGCAAAATCTTCACCTTCAGAATTACTCGATTCGTCGTCCATGGCATTCTTTTCAGCATGGGAGGAGTTGGACAAAGAATCGGATGTACTCGCCATCAAGCATGAAGGGTGAAGTTGTGGACGCGTGGAATGCCGTTGCGTTACTTTCTTCATCACTTGAGGATGACTCATTTGACGATGAGGTGTCATCCCAAGTGATGGCTTGCATCGCCTTCTCATTGCCGGATTCTTGTGGGACACTCCGTTGCAATGTGGCCGTAGCCTCGACATTTGAAACATTGTACTTGTCCCTCTGAACTTTTCTTGTCTTTTGAAAAGCTCTCTGCTTCTCAACTTGTGACTGAAGAACGCTTGCCTTTCGTCGTGTCACGCCCCCGGGGGTTTTTGAGTCATGTGAAGCGGAAAAACGTGTCTATTTTTTTTTTTTCTTTTTAATAAGGAAACATAATCTTCAACCCCGGTGCGTGCCAGACCGCCACATACACAAATTCACTCTGTCCACGGACAGAGTCTCCTTTGCATATGCACGGCGTCTTATTTACAACATGTCATTCAATCACAAATATTATGCATCAATTCCCAACCAACAACCATACCGTAGACGTTCACCATCAATTATAGCAAGTTAATTAAGCGGCATCACTGTTTGGAAAGGATAAAGCCCAGAGTTGAAAACCCGTGCCCACACGGCACTTCATTTTGAGAAAACATTTTCGCAATCCTTTAACTCATCATGAAAACATGCCGCACATAAGAACACTACTAAAAGTATCATACTATAACCTACACCTCATCCACAGAGCTAATACAAGTTCACAACTAAGCCATCCACAAGCAAAATAAAGATTCATGCATAAGGAAATGAGTTGGAGTCAAAAGAATCAAGATAACCAAGTGTCCGACTACGGTCCTCACTACGCAGTCCCACCGTCACCCCGGCTGACGCACCTAATAGCAGTACCTGTCACGGAGTGGGTAACGTCAGTGACAAACAAAGTAGATGTCTAATAGTAACAAGAAGGGAAAACAAACCGAATACACCGAGTACCCCGTAACCTTTCGTTAAACCCCCTGTGCATATTTTAAGCTGGGCACCAGTCCCAGAGTACCTGTCGGGGAGACTAAAGTCCCCCCTCGTGCACAAACACCTTTTGATGCTTTAACCACTTCACGGGGCTAGTGCGGCCCCTATAGCAGCCGTGAAGAGGTCCTCACGGCTCCCACTCCTTTGTGAGGCACACGGGTCAAAAAGACCACTTTTCCGGAAAAGTACACCATGCGGTGGCCCGGTCCGCCAGTGTACGTGCAGCATCCGAAACCGGATTGCCAAGATTGGCGTGTAGTGAGCACCGCGACCGCAGCCGCTTAAATTGTCAGATAAAATATCTTTAATCGAAAGGTTAGCTTACCATCTACTTTGTTAGGTAAATTAAAGAATACTTTAATGGCGATAAATGCACTTACTGCACTTGTTGCACTTATGGCAACTCTACCCACCTGGTTGGAGAGAAGACGGGTCACCCGAGCCCTTTGCACTCTCCCGCTGCGCACCCGGACCTATATAAAGTCCGCACGGACACTAAGGTCAGAAAATATACTAACATATCGCAATAGAAAAATACCCCACATTATTATTTACAAAAGTCCGGCACCGTCCCGCTGTCCGGCGGGGCACCCATGCCTTGAACGGCCGTCACCGTCCGTCGGAGCCGCGCATGGCGGGGCTCCGCGGACGGCGTCCTCACAGCACCCAGCGCGGCGTTCGCGCGGTGCTCGTGCGGACACGGGTCCGCGCGGCGCCCGCGCGAACGCCCGCGCGGCGCCCGTGCGGCACCCCGCGCGGGGCCCGCGCGCGCCCGCGCGGCCCCGCGCCGCGCGGCACCCCGCGCGGGGCCGCCCGCGCGGCACCCCGCGGGGCGCCCGCGCGGGCCGCCCGCGCGGCGCGGCACCCCGCGCGGGTGCCCGCGCCACCCCGCGCGGGGCCGCCCGCGCGGGCCGCCCGCGCGGCCGCCCGCGCGGCACCCGCGCGGGTGCCCGCGCGGCGCCCGCGCGGCGCGGGGCCGCCCGCGCGCGTGGCCGCGCGGTGTCCGCGCGGCGCCCGCGCGGGTGTGACCCGCGCGGCGCCGCCGCCGCTTGCGGTGGCGCCCGGTCGTCCGTGTGTTTCTCCCCTTCACCCCGCGCGATGCCCTAGTGGCACCGCGCGCCTCCTTTGTCCGTTCCGTTCGTCTAACATAACTACGATGACGACGACGGTAACGGGGACGGGGGAGAAATTCAAGAAACCTAAAACGGGCGACTAGGAAAATTCGGAAAAATTATTAAAAAATATAAAACTAACCGGAGATCTTCGGGAAAGTGTCCGGTCACGTTTCTTGCCCTCGGGTCGGCGTTTGGGACGATTGGTTCCTTCTCCTTTCTCCGGTTATGGATCCGTTCTCTCTTTTCTCTTACTTTTCCTCACCGGTTGGGGGTTTCGGTAGCACGAAAGAGGAGGGTTTGAGGAGGCGGTAAAATAAGAATAGGGTTTCGCTCGGCGCTCGGTAAACAGGAGAATAAATAGTTCTCCCATTTACTTATCCAAAATCACGCCAAAAATCCCTTCGGATATTTTCGGTTCGATTAATTAATTTATTAATTAATTAATCCCTACCGATAACCCTATCTTTAACTTCCTTAATTTTACGTACGTAGGAAAACCCGAATCTCCCCGTTTCTATCTCTCACATAAATATCGGCTGACGGGATATTAAATCTTAAAATCTGACCACCGGTTATTTAATCACCTTAAATTCTGACCACCCGATTATTTAACCACCCTTATTAAATAATCAAATCCCAATTGGATTCAAATTACCGGATATTTAAATCAACCCTTTTTAAATTTTAGTCACCGATTATTTAATCACCTTTATTAAATAATCTTGTGGGAAACAAATCCCCGATTTAAATATCCCGATTTTATCTCTTATCTAATGCACGAGATAAAATCCCACAATTTAAATCCTAAATTAATTCGTACGTAGGAGGATTTAAATTTCCCTCACCGGATAATTAGTTAATTAATTAATTAATTACCCCTACGAGATAACCCACCTTATCTCTAACGGGTGCAAGATATTTTGCACGGTCCCCGATGCGTGACTAATTACCGCATCGCTAAGGATCCCGTTCCGGGAGATCCCGATATCGGATTTCGAATCCGATCGCACCGTCGGTCATCGTTTTTCGCGCTCTATCGCAGAAAAATACACACACCTAGTCCCGGCCGACTTAAGAAAATTAAATAAATTTTATTTCGCTTAAGGCCTAAGCGATTACATGTGAGTTCAAAAATACCCGAAGGGTCGGATCACTACACCACTCACACTTTATAAAAAGTTTCGTCCCGAAACTTAAACTCAAACCTCACTAAACAGTTCGGGAAAACATTCCCTCATTTTCGATTCCAGTTCCCACGTCGCCTCGCGCTCTTCGTGGTTGCTCCACTGGATCTTCACATAGGGGATCGTTCGGTTGCGCAGCTTCTTGTCCTCTCTTGCCAAAATCCGCACCGGCGTCTCCTCGACGCTCAAGTCCTCTCGCAACTCAATGGTGGAGGCATCCAAGGCATGAGAGGGGTCAGCGAGGTACTTCCGGAGCATCGAGACATGGAACACGTTGTGGACTCGTTCGAGGTTCGGGGGCAGGGCTAACCGGTACGCCACCGGTCCCACGCGCTCTAGGATTTCGAACGGTCCCACGTATCTTGGGCTCAATTTCCCCTTTATGCCGAAACGTCGGTTTCCCTTGGAGGGTGAAACCCGGAGCAGCACGTGCTCGCCCACCATGAACTCTAAGTCTCGGCGTCTGTTATCTGCATAGCTTTTCTGTCTGCTTTGGGCGGTCAGCAGCCTTTGTTTAATCAATCGCACCTTTGCTTCGGTCTCCTCCACCAAATCTGGGCCCAGAAACTTTCGCTCACCTAAGTCATCCCAGCATATCGGAGACCGACAGCGGCGCCCGTACAGGGCCTCGTACGGCGCCATCTGAATGCTGGCCTGGTAACTGTTATTGTAGGCAAATTCCACCAGGGGCAAACACCGTGCCCACCCTTCGCCCAAGTCCAGAACGCATGCTCGAAGCATGTCCTCCACGATCTGTATCACCCGCTCTGATTGTCCATCGGTTTGCGGATGAAAAGCTGTGCTGAAGTGCAACTTGGTTCCCATTGCTCGTTGCAGACTTCGCCAAAAGTTCGACACAAAACGTGTGTCTCTGTCCGACGTGATGGATGTCGGTACACCGTGCAACCTCACTATCTCATCGATGTACGTTTGCGCCAGTCGTTCCCGGGTCCACGTCGTGTGTATGGGCAAAAAGTGGGCCGATTTCGTCAAACGGTCCACGATCACCCATATCGCATCGTGTCCCTGTGGCGATCTCGGAAATCCGGTCACAAAATCCATGGTAATCATGTCCCATTTCCACTCGGGCACCGGTAAAGGTTGCAATTTTCCTGCCGGCCGTTGATGTTCGGCCTTCACCCGTTGGCACACTAGGCAGTGTGCCACAAATCGCGTCACGTCTTCCTTCATTTTCGGCCACCAGAAGGTTTGCTTGACGTCCTTGTACATCTTCGTTCCCCCGGGATGCGCTGCATATGGGGCAGTATGCGCCTCCCGCAGGATCTCCTCCTTGAGTTCCGGTAGATCCGGCACGCAGATTCGTCCCCGAAATCGTATCGTGCCGTCGGAGCTCACCATAAAGTCGCTCTCCTGGTCGGCGGTTATTCTACTTCGCACCAGCTGGAGCTGTTCATCAGTCGATTGGCCTTCGAGAATCCTGTCCAGCAGAGTAGGTCTGACCACCAGCGTCAGAAGTTGTGCGACTGTCCCTGCCGGTACTACCTCTAGTCTCAATCGCGAAAATTCCGCAATCAGACTATCCTGCTGTGTAATGGCGCTTACATCTGCCTCCGCGGCCTGTCCTTTGCGACTCAGGGCGTCGGCCACCACGTTGGCCTTTCCCGGGTGATAGTGGATCGTCAGATCGTAATCCTTTAATAGCTCCAGCCACCGCCTTTGTCGCAGATTTAGCTCTCTTTGGGTGAAAAGGTACTTGAGGCTCTTATGATCTGAGTACACATTGCAGTGTGCCCCATACAGGTAGTGCCTCCAAAGCTTGAGCACAAACACCACCGCTGCGAGTTCCAAATCGTGCACGGGGTAATTCCGCTCGTACTCCTTGAGCTGCCTTGACGCATAGGCTATGACCTTTCCCCGTTGCATGAGTACTCCACCCAATCCATTTCGCGACGCGTCGCAATATACTTCGTAATCCTCCCCAGGCTCTGGCAGGGCGAGAATCGGGGCTCGCGTCAACCTATCCTTGAGCTCCTCGAAGCTTCTTTGACACTTGTCCGTCCAGACAAACTTTTCCCCCTTTTTCGTCAAACGGGTTAAGGGGGTGGCTATCTTGGAGAAGCCCTCCACGAAGCGCCGGTAATACCCGGCTAATCCTAGGAAGCTTCGAATTTCCGTCACCGTGGTCGGTCGGGGCCAGTCCGTCACCGAATCTATCTTCTTCGGATCCACCGCGACTCCAGCCGCCGAGATTACGTGCCCCAAGAACCCGACCTCTCGGAGCCAAAACTCACACTTTTTGAGTTTGGCGTAGAGTTTCTGTTCCCGTAGGGTCTGGAGGACTGTGCGCAGGTGTTCTTCATGTTCCTCGTCTGTACGGGAGTAGATGAGGATATCGTCGATGAAGACCACCACGAACAAGTCCAGGAAGGGTTTGAATACCCTGTTCATCATATCCATGAACACCGCCGGGGCATTTGTGAGCCCGAACGGCATTACCGTAAACTCGTAATGGCCATAGCGAGTACGGAAAGCCGTTTTGGGGATGTCCTCCCCCTTGACCCGGACCTGATGATAGCCCGACTGCAGGTCAATCTTTGAGAACACCGTCGCCCCCCGTAACTGGTCGAAGAGGTCGTCGATCCTTGGCAGGGGGTACTTATTCTTGACCGTCACCTTATTTATCTCCCGGTAGTCGATGCACAACCGGAGACTTCCGTCCTTTTTCCTCACAAACAGGACGGGCGCGCCCCAAGGTGACGCGCTTGGTCTGATGAATCCTTTGTCCAGAAGGTCCTCCAACTGTGCCTTGAGTTCCTTCAGCTCCGCGAAGGCCATCCTGTACGGTGCCTTGGTGATGGGCTTGGTGCCGGGGAGCAGTTCAATTGGGAAGTCAACCTCTCGCTCCGGTGGCATTCCGGGAAGCTCCGCCGGAAAGACATCCGGGAATTCTCCTACCACGGGAATTTCCGAATGCGGGGGGACGGGTCGGGTGGCTAGATCTACTGAGGCTAGGTAGGCCACGCACCCGCCCTCTATCAACTTCCTAGCTCGTGACGCGGAGATGACGGCAAGAAAGGACGTGCTCTTGCACGCCAAGTACACGTTTTCTGGGAATCCCGGCTTCCGCAGTTGCACCTGTCGCTTCTCGCAGTCGATGACCGCCTGATACTCGGTAAGCCAGTCCATGCCCAAGACCACGTCGTAATCTTTTAACGGTATGACCACCAGATCCCAGGGGCACGACAACCTTCCCAACCGTATCGGACACGAGGTCACCAGGCCGGTTGCCGCAATGGGCCCCCCAGGAGTCTGGACGGTCATTAACACATCCAGAGGACTACCTTCTAACTGATGGGCTAGCGCAAAGGTACGGGAAATAAAAGAGCGAGTCGCCCCAGTGTCAAAAAGAGTTCGAGCTCGAAAACTAGAGACGGAAGTAATACCTGCCACCACTTCCTCTGGCGGTACCGTTCCGTGCTGGTCCATAGAGTAGAGTCTCCCTCCGGGTTGCGGTCGCGATCCTCCTTCTGTTCTTGGTGCTGAGGGTCGCGGGGGCATTCCCGTTGGCGCCTTGCCCCGTCCCGGTGTCTGCGCCGTTGGAGTAGAGGCTGCGGAAGATGCCGTCCCAGGGTTCAGGGGACAGTTGAATCGGAAGTGTCCCTGTTTACCGCAACGGTAGCAGTGATCTTGCTTCTTAGGGCATTCAGTCACCGGATGCGACGCTCCACAAATAATACACGGCTTGTTTGCTGGTCGAGGTCTCCCGGTCGGCGCGCTCTTGTTTCCCTGCTGCGTCTTGGGATATTTTGGGGGCCGGCTCCCGCCAGGAGGGCCCCCTCCCGGGTAGGTCTGCGTTCGTTTCTTTTCCCGGTTGTTTTCCGATCCCTCCCGTCGAGCTCGGGTCATGGCGAATCCCCGCTCCACGATGGTGGCCCTATCCACCACCTCACGGAACGTGCGCAGGTCCGCCGCCTGAACCATCTCGAAGATGTCGCTCCGCAGCCCATCCACAAAGAGACGGGCCTTGTGAGGTTCATCCCGTACAGCAAACGGGACGCAATTGACTAACCTCACAAACTCCCTCTGATACTCCACGACTGGGCGGTTCCCCTGCCTGATGTTCTTCAAATCGTCTTCCAGCTGCCGCTTGACGCTTTCAGAGAAGAACGCACCAAAGAGTTCTTCCCTAAAGACCGACCATGTCGGCAACGGGTCGTTGGTGGTCGGATCCGGACGTACCGTCTTCCACCAGATGCGTGCATTCCCCTCCAGAAAGTGAACAGCTAGTGGAACCCGCTCTTGTTCCTCTATTAGCAAGTCCTCGAAAAGCTTATCCATGGTATCCACCCACTTCTCGACGACCCACGGGTCGGTCGTTTCTCCCTCGAAGATGGGTGGGTCATGCTTCTTGAACGCGGTCAGATTTGTCCTGATCCTTTCCCGCGTCGCTCGCAGCTCCGCGGCTCCTCCTGCGGTGGCGGATCCCCAAGGGTAGGGGTTGTCCCTGCCTCCCCCGCTGCCGCTCCCAACACGGGCCCCGAAGTCGTTGGGGTGAGCACTTCCCTTGGGGCTGGGGGCTGCTCCGTCGTCGTACCACCCGCCCCTTGGGGCTCCGTAGTGGGTGCTGTGGTTTCGGGCGGAGGGGTCGGTTGACGTTCGGTGGTTGCGGTAGCCTGTCGCTGCGTCAGCTGACGCACGTGCTCCGTCAGCGTTGCTAACTGTCCGGCCATTTCCTGCAGTTGTCGCCGGAGGGTCTGGTTTTCTGCGGCGGCTGGGGCCGCTCCGTCCGCATCTGCATTTTCGGTGAACGACCTTGTCCGAACCATTGCGTGCTGGTAACAAAGAAACCACGTCAATCCTATGGCTATATCCCTAGCACATCGTCTCACGGTTTCACCTATGTTACGTTCCCGTTTCCCCGTACTCTCTCGTACTACACCTACACCTTGGTTATCTCATTTCCAATTTGCTTGTGGTACCTAGCACTGTGGATGTAAATCACGTCTACTATGGTTGTGGTTGTATTTCTCTGATACCATTTAATCTTGTGGGAAACAAATCCCCGATTTAAATATCCCGATTTTATCTCTTATCTAATGCACGAGATAAAATCCCACAATTTAAATCCTAAATTAATTCGTACGTAGGAGGATTTAAATTTCCCTCACCGGATAATTAGTTAATTAATTAATTAATTACCCCTACGAGATAACCCACCCTATCTCTAACGGGTGCAAGATATTTTGCACGGTCCCCGATGCGTGACTAATTACCGCAACGCTAAGGATCCCGTTCCGGGAGATCCCGATATCGGATTTCGAATCCGATCGCACCGTCGGTCATCGTTTTACGCGCTCTATTGCAGAAAAAAAACACACACCTAGTCCCGGCCGACTTAAGAAAATTAAATAAATTTTATTTCGCTTAAGGCCTAAGCGATTACATGTGAGTTCAAAAATACCCGAAGGGTCGGATTACTACACCACTCACACTTTATAAAAAGTTTCGTCCCGAAACTTAAACTCAAACCTCACTAAACAGTTCGGGAAAACATTCCCTCATTTTCGACTCCAGTTCCCACGTCGCCTCGCGCTCCTCGTGGTTGCTCCACTGGATCTTCACGTAGGGGATCGTTCGGTTGCGCAGCTTCTTGTCCTCTCTTGCCAAAATCCGCACTGGCGTCTCCTCGACGCTCAAGTCCTCTCGCAACTCAATGGTGGAGGCATCCAAGGCATGAGAGGGGTCAGCGAGGTACTTCCGGAGCATCGAGACATGGAACACGTTGTGGACTCGTTCGAGGTTCGGGGGCAGGGCTAACCGGTACGCCACCGGTCCCACGCGCTCTAGGATTTCGAACGGTCCTACGTATCTTGGGCTCAATTTCCCCTTTATGCCGAAACGTCGGTTTCCCTTGGAGGGTGAGACCCGGAGCAGCACGTGCTCGCCTACCATGAATTCTAAGTCTCGGCGTCTGTTATCTGCATAGCTTTTCTGTCTGCTTTGGGCGGTCAGCAGCCTTTGTTTAATTAATCGCACCTTTGCTTCGGTCTCCTCCACCAAATCTGGGCCCAGGAACTTTCGCTCGCCTAAGTCATCCCAGCATATCGGAGACCGACAGCGGCGCCCGTACAGTGCCTCGTACGGCGCCATCTGAATGCTGGCCTGGTAACTGTTATTGTAGGCAAATTCCACCAGGGGCAAACACCGTGCCCACCCTTCGCCCAAGTCCAGAACGCATGCTCGAAGCATGTCCTCCACGATCTGTATCACCCGCTCTGATTGTCCATCGGTTTGCGGATGAAAGGCTGTGCTGAAGTGTAACTTGGTTCCCATTGCTCGTTGTAGACTTCGCCAAAAGTTCGACACAAAACGTGTGTCTCTGTCCGACGTGATGGATGTTGGTACACCGTGCAACCTCACTATCTCGTCGATGTACGTTTGCGCCAGTCGTTCCCGAGTCCATGTCGTGTGTATGGGCAAAAAGTGGGCCGATTTTGTCAAACGGTCCACGATCACCCATATCGCATCGTGTCCCTGTGGCGACCTCGGAAATCCGGTTACAAAATTCATGGTAATCATGTCCCATTTCCACTCGGGCACCGGTAAAGGTTGCAACTTTCCTGCCGGCCGTTGATGTTCGGCCTTCACCCGTTGGCACACTAGGCAGTGCGCCACCAATCGCGTTACGTCTTCCTTCATTTTCGGCCACCAGAAGGTTTGCTTGACGTCTTTGTACATCTTCGTTCCCCCGGATGCGCTGTATATGGGGCATTATGCGCTTCCCACAGGATCTCCTCCTTGAGCTCCGGTAGATCCGGCACGCAAATTCGCCCCCGAAATCGTATCGTGCCGTCGGAGCTCACCATAAAGTCGCTCTCCTCGTCTGTGTTTATCCTACTTCGCACCAGCTGGAGCTGTTGGTCAGTCGATTGGCCTTCGAGAATCCTGTCCAGCAGAGTAGGTCTGACCACCAGCGTCAAAAGTCGTGCGACTGTCCCTGCTGGGACTACCTCTAGTCTTAATCGCGAAAATTCCGCAATCAGGCTGTCCTGCCGTGTGATGGAGCTTACATCTACCTCCACGGCCTGTCCTTTGCGGCTCAAGGCATCGGCCACCACGTTGGCCTTTCCCGGGTGATAGTGGATCGTCAGATCGTAATCCTTTAATAGCTCCAGCCACCGCCTTTGTCGCAGATTTAGCTCTCTTTGGGTGAAGAGGTACTTGAGGCTCTTATGATCCGAATACACATTGCAGTGTGCCCCGTACAGGTAGTGCCTCCAAAGCTTGAGCACAAACACCACCGCTGCGAGTTCCAAGTCGTGCACGGGGTAATTCCGCTCATACTCCTTGAGCTGCCTTGACGCATAGGCTATGACCTTTCCCCGTTGCATGAGCACTCCACCCAATCCATTCCGTGACGCGTCGCAGTATACTTCGTAATCCTCCCCAGGCTCTGGCAGGGCGAGAATCGGGGCTCGCGTCAACCTATCCTTAAGCTCCTCGAAGCTTCTTTGACACTTGTCCGTCCAGACAAACTTCTCCCCCTTTTTCGTTAAACGGGTTAGGGGGTGGCTATCTTGGAGAAGCCCTCCACGAAGCGCCGGTAATACCCGGCTAATCCTAGGAAGCTTCGAATTTCCGTCACCGTGGTCGGTCGGGGCCAGTCCGTCACCGAATCTATCTTCTTTGGATCCACCGCGACTCCGGCCGCTGAGATCACGTGCCCCAAGAACCCGACCTCTCGGAGCCAAAACTCACACTTTTTGAGTTTGGCGTAGAGTTTCTGTTCCCGTAGGGTCTGGAGGACTGTGCGCAGGTGTTCTTCATGTTCCTCGTCTGTACGGGAGTAGATGAGGATATCGTCGATGAAGACCACCACGAACAAGTCCAAGAAGGGTTTGAATACCCTGTTCATCATATCCATGAACACTGCCGGGGCATTTGTGAGCCCGAACGGCATTACCGTAAACTCGTAATGGCCATAGCGAGTACGGAAAGCCGTTTTGGGGACGTCCTCCCCCTTGACCCGGACCTGATGATAGCCCGACTGCAGGTCAATCTTTGAGAACACCGTCGCCCCCCGTAACTGGTCGAAGAGGTCATCGATCCTTGGTAGGGGGTACTTATTCTTGACCGTCACTTTATTTATCTCTCGGTAGTCGATGCACAACCGGAGACTCCCGTCCTTTTTCCTTACAAACAGGACGGGTGCGCCCCAGGGTGATGCGCTTGGTCTGATGAATCCTTTGTCCAGGAGGTCCTCCAACTGCGCCTTGAGTTCCTTCAGCTCCGCGAAGGCCATCCTGTACGGTGCCTTGGTGATGGGCTTGGTGCCGGGGAGCAATTCAATTGGGAAGTCAACCTCCCGCTCCGGTGGCATTCCGGGAAGCTCCGCCGGAAAGACATCCGGGAATTCTCCTACCACGGGAATTTCCGAATGCGGGGGGACGGGTCGGGTGGCTAGATCTACTGAGGCTAGGTAGGCCACGCACCCGCCCTCTATCAACTTCCTAGCTCGTGACGCGGAGATGACGGCAAGAAAGGACGTGCTCTTGCACGCCAAGTACACATTTTCTGGGAATCCCGGCTTCCGCAGTTGCACCTGTCGCTTCTCGCAGTCGATGACCGCCTGATACTCGGTAAGCCAGTCCATGCCCAAGACCACGTCGTAATCTTTTAACGGTATGACCACCAGATCCCAGGGGCACGACAACCTTCCCAACCGTATCGGACACGAGGTCACCAGGCCGGTTGCCGCAATGGGCCCCCCAGGAGTCTGGACGGTCATTAACACATCCAGAGGACTACCTTCTAACTGATGGGCCAGCGCAAAGGTACGGGAAATAAAAGAGCGAGTCGCCCCAGTGTCAAAAAGAGTTCGAGCTCGAAAACTAGAGACGGAAGTAATACCTGCCACCACTTCCTCTGGCGGTACCGTTCCGTGCTCGTCCATAGAGTAGAGTCTCCCTCCGGGTTGCGGTCGCGATCCTCCTTCTGTTCTTGGTGCTGAGGGTCGCGGGGGCATTCCCGTTGGCGCCTTGCCCCGTCCCGGTGTCTGCGCCGTTGGAGTAGAGGCTGCGGAAGATGCCGTCCCAGGGTTCAGGGGACAGTTGAATCGGAAGTGTCCCTGTTTACCGCAACGGTAGCAGTGATCTTGCTTCTTAGGGCATTCAGTCACCGGATGCGACGCTCCACAAATAATACACGGCTTGTTTGCTGGTCGAAGTCTCCCGGTCGGCGCGCTCTTGTTTCCCTGCTGCGTCTTGGGATATTTTGGGGGCCGGCTCCCGCCAGGAGGGCCCCCTCCCGGGTAGGTCTGCGTTCGTTTCTTTTCCCGGTTGTTTTCCGATCCCTCCCATCGAGCTCGGGTCATGGCGAATCCCCGCTCCACGATGGTGGCCCTATCCACCACCTCACGGAACGTGCGCAGGTCCGCCGCCTGAACCATCTCGAAGATGTCGCTCCGCAGCCCATCCACAAAGAGACGGGCCTTGTGAGGTTCATCCCGTACAGCAAACGGGACGCAATTGACTAACCTCACAAACTCCCTCTGATACTCCATGACTGGGCGGTTCCCCTGCCTGATGTTCTTCAAATCGTCTTCCAGCTGCCGCTTGACGCTTTCAGAGAAGAACGCACCAAAGAGTTCTTCCCTAAAGACCGACCATGTCGGCAACGGGTCGTTGGTGGTCGGATCCGGACGTACCGTCTTCCACCAGATGCGTGCATTCCCCTCCAGAAAGTGAACAGCTAGTGGAACCCGCTCTTGTTCCTCTATTAGCAAGTCCTCGAAAAGCTTATCCATGGTATCCACCCACTTCTCGACGACCCACGGGTCGGTCGTTTCTCCCTCGAAGATGGGTGGGTCATGCTTCTTGAACGCGGTCAGATTTGTCCTGATCCTTTCCCGCGTCGCTCGCAGCTCCGGCGGCTCTCCTGCGGTGGCGGATCCCCCAAGGGTAGGGGTTGTCCCTGCCTCCCCCGCTGCCGCTCCCAACACGGGCCCCGAAGTCGTTGGGGTGAGCACTTCCCTTGGGGCTGGGGGCTGCTCCGTCGTCGTACCACCCGCCCCTTGGGGCTCCGTAGTGGGTGCTGTGGTTTCGGGCGGAGGGGTCGGTTGACGTTCGGTGGTTGCGGTAGCCTGTCGCTGCGTCAGCTGACGCACGTGCTCCGTCAGCGTTGCTAACTGTCCGGCCATTTCCTGCAGTTGTCGCCGGAGGGTCTGGTTTTCTGCGGCGGCTGGGGGGCGCTCCGTCCGCATCTGCATTTTCGGTGAACGACCTAGTCCGAACCATTGCGTGCTGGTAACAAAGAAACCACGTCATCCTATGGCTATATCCCTAGCACATCGTCTCACGGTTTCACCTATGTACGTTCCCGTTTCCCCGTACTCTCTCGTACTACACCTACACCTTGGTTATCTCATTTCCAATTTGCTTGTGGTACCTAGCACTGTGGATGTAAATCACGTCTACTATGGTTGTGGTTGTATTTCTCTGATACCATTTAATCTTGTGGGAAACAAATCTCCGATTTAAATATCCCGATTTTATCTCTTATCTAATGCACGAGATAAAATCCACAATTTAAATCCTAAATTAATTCGTACGTAGGAGGATTTAAATTTCCCTCACCGGATAATTAGTTAATTAATTAATTAATTACCCCTACGAGATAACCCACCCTATCTCTAACGGGTGCAAGATATTTTGCACGGTCCCCGATGCGTGACTAATTACCGCAACGCTAAGGATCCCGTTCCGGGAGATCCCGATATCGGATTTCGAATCCGATCGCACCGTCGGTCATCGTTTTACGCGCTCTATTGCAGAAAAAAAACACACACCTAGTCCCGGCCGACTTAAGAAAATTAAATAAATTTTATTTCGCTTAAGGCCTAAGCGATTACATGTGAGTTCAAAAATACCCGAAGGGTCGGATCACTACAAACAGGTTGACACAACTCGAGACAAGACAAGAGAAGCGGATGAAGACAGCTCAGACTTTGACGAAAAGGAGTGGGAAGAATTCCTCAGGATAAATCAACAAAAATGTGATGAGGAAGACAGAAACTATTTGAAAGGCAAAAGACTAATGAAATCTGCCTCAACGACGAAACAATACACACGACGGAAGAATGTCAAAGAAGGCGGCATTCTACTTAATGAGCCTCGTACTAGAGCACGCTCATTCTCTGAAGTTCAACAGAGTAAATCTCCATGGATTGAGGGCCAGAACGCACCATCTGCGTCTACGCAAAATCCATCAACCTCCAAGAGAATGACATCAGAAACAGATGCGTTGGCATCCATTCGTCAAGAGCAGCAAAAACTCTCTGCTGAACAAGAAAGGATTTTCAAAGAACTTCGGCACATTTCATCTGAGCATATGAAAATCAAGAAGAAGTATTCACATATATCAAAATTGCTCAAAGGGATTTTGAGCAAGCTCAGTTGCACCAGTTCTGACACCTCGGATTGACTATTTTTTTTGTGTGTGCAGGATTTCAGTTTTTAGGACTTAGTTTTTAGTTTTTTTTAGTTCTCAGGTTTTTCTTGATATTGGAACTTTTAACTCTCCTTACACTTTGTAGTTTTGACTACATTTTTGGCTTTGTTTGTGACAAAAAGGGGGAGAGAGGAGTATGTAGAGAAAACTTTGTGTGAGAACTTTGAACGAACTCAAACTTTGACTTTGGTGGAAGGTAAGTATCACAACTCGGTTATCTTGTGATTTGTTGCATGTCCCTACTAACTATTTGGACATGTATTATTACTAACAAGTTGTTTGATTACTAACAAAGCAAAGTTATGACATTTGGAATCTTATTGCTTAGAAGGTATGTCAATGATTGATTCTGATCTTATTACATATCTGAATTACTAAATGTCATGATGAGTATAAACTCTATCTCTGCTTGGTTTTGTATGTTTCAATTCTTGAGGTATCTAACGATTTTTTTGTCAAGAATGATTTCTTTTGCAGAGAGTACAGATGTCTAAGTCTAGAGTCTGTTTTAGGAGTTTATCTCATGTATTTAATTTTTGGATCTCCATTGTAAATTTTTGTTATATGGTGATAGCAACAAAAATATCCTTTTTGAATTTTCTTTAGTGGATTTGTGTTTTGTCACGAAACCGCCAAAGGGGGAGATTGTTACGGAATTTGAGTTGGCGTATTTCGTGAAAGTGTTAAGTCTTGAAGATTGAAGATGAAAAATTTGGATCATATACCTCAATCTCAAGAAAGAAGAATTCAAAAGGATCAGGTATGTTTAACTAAAGATTTTTGGTGATCCGAATACTTCTTGTAGTGTAGAAACACCTGGAAGAATTTTTAATTGCATAAAAATCAAAAACTGGACATGGGACATGTTCAGGATCCGGATCAGACCTTGCAATCCGGATCCCGAAGGGTGTTTGTTCATACACTGGTTCAATCCGGATCGCAGCATCCTTTGATCCGGATCCCGAACACTAGTTTTACCTTTTGCTTGAACGATCCGGATCAGGATTTGCAATCCGGATCCCGAACATGATGTTTGGTGAAACTGTATGAACGATCCGGATCGGGAACTTCGATCCGGATCCCGAACCCTGTTTTCTGGAAATGTCTTTCTTGCTACGACGATCCGGATCGCAGTAATCCAATCCGGATCGCCGTCTGAAAATTTCCAGAAAAGGTTGTTTTTGATCCTTATCTTCTTCCAATGGTTTCTAACCTATAAATAGACCCTATGATTCATTTTTAGGGCATCGAAAATCGGAAAAATAGAAAAATACGCCGAAAGAGAAAAATCCACATATAGAGAAGAAAGGAAATCAATAGATTAATTCTATGTTTCTTCATCTATATTGATTGATTTGATTCTAGGTTTTCCAAACTCAGATTTTGAGTAGAATCAAATCAATGAATACTTAGATGGTATTTCCGATCTATTTCTAATCTAAGTATTCGGCGGATCATCACCACCCAAAAACAACGATTTACCCTAAATCGGCGCGTGGACTCGCGTGGCCTTGTGGATTCAAGGTGCAACCGCTCTCGTGGATTCGGAGCGAGGTACGTTCGTGGATTCGAAGCGTGCTACTGGGTGAAGACCGTGGATTCGGTCGGACGTCGTGGACTCGACGTTGGACGCTGTGGATTCAGCGTTGGGCGCAGATCGTGGATTCGAGAAGCGTCGTGGAGCGAGCGGAGAAGATCTACTAGGAGCGTATGGTAAAAGGTTGAGTCGTCTGTGAGTACGTTATATCACCTTGTACGTGTGTTAATTCTAGTGGATTTCGCCGTGTTATCGGTCCCGTGGTTTTTTACTCCGGTTTGGAGTTTTTCCACGTAAAAATCTTGCGTGTTCATTTATTTTTCCGCATTGGGTTTTATTGCGCAATGATTTTTTGAGTGTTTTTTGTTTACACCTATTCACCCCCCTCTAGGTGTTTTTTCCCCTATTTAGATCCATATTAGTATAACCCAACAAGTTATGAGGAGCGGAATGGGTTGATTTGAGGTGACATCATTCGCTTTTCTTTATTAAACATGTTAGCTAGATATGGTGTGCGATACCCCCGTGGGATCGACGTGGATGTTGCCCTTTTCCTTTTTATAACTGTTGCGTGAATGTGGATGCTTTCTCTCCCCTTGGCCGCTTTGAAGTACAAACAAAAACTGTCTGCGAAAACCGTTTTAAAAGAAATATGGGCGTCGGGTAGGCGCCGCTTTCAAAACCCTGTGATGATTTATCCTTTACAAATAATCAGCCCCTTTTCAAACATATGAGTAGATGGGCGGTGTGGTTGTATGTTGAACGCACTTGTGCCTTGCACTAATGTGGTTAAAGCTATACGTGTTGTATTATGTACTCAGGACGCCGTGCATATGCAAAGGAGACTCTGCCCGTTTGCGGAGTGAATTTGCATATGCGGCGGGTCTGTGCACGCACCGGGGCGGATTCCCTACAAACAAAAAAAAAAAAAATAATAAGTACGCTAATCTAGGAGCATCGGTGGCTCAATCTTCTGCGCGTTGGGATCCCTAGGACGTGACACCACGTCGAGTGAATGGGTAGGAAAAGGGCCAACTTTGTCAATCGATCCCCTATTACCCTGACCGCGTCATGTCCTTGTTGTGATCGTGGAAATCCGGTGACGAAATCCATGGTGATATGCTCCCATTTCCACTCTAGCACGGGTAGAGGTTGCGGCTTTCCCACTGGGCGCTGATGTTCGGCTTTTACTTGTTGACAAGTCAAACAGTGCGCCACGAACTGTGTTACGTCTCCCTTCAATTTAGGCCACCAAAAAGTCTGCTTAAGGTCCCTGTACATCCTCGTACCACCGGGATGCGCCGCATAAGGATCACAATGCGCCTCTGATAATATCTCTTCCTTCATATCAGGTAGATCGGGCACACAAATGCGTCCTCGGAACCGCATTGTACTGTTCGCTCCGACCGAAAAGTCGCCCTCCCGGTCCGAAAGAATCTTGTCCCGTACAAGCTGTAGTTGAGCGTCCGTCTTCTGACCTTCCAGGATTTTCTCCAACAAGGTAGGCTTGACCACCAGGGTCAAAAGTCGCGAAACAGCGCCCGCCGGCACAACCTCTAATCTCATCCGCGAGAGATCTGCGATTAGACGGTCTTGCTGAGTGATAGTGTTCACTGGTAACTTTTCTGAACACTGGTAACTTTTCTTTCTAACCCTTCCTGCTCAAGGCATCGGCTACTACGTTTGCCTTTCCAGGGTGATACTGAATGGTCAAATCATAATCCTTCAACAATTTCAGCCAACGTCTCTGCCGTAAGTTCAATTCTTTTTGTGTGAAAATGTATTTAAGGCTCTGGTGATCCGAAAACACATTGCATTGAGCTCCGTAGAGGTAGTGTCTCCAAAGTTTTAAAGCGAAAACGACCACTGTGAGTTCTAGGTCATGAGTAGGGTAGTTTCGCTCATAATCCTTAAGTTGTCTTGATGCATAGGCTATGACTTTTCCCTGTTGCATCAGCACACTTCCAAGACCGTTCCGTGATGCATCACAATAAACCTCGAAATCCTCACCGGGTATCAGTAATATAAGCACAGGTGCCTGTGTTAGTCTGTCCTTGAGTTCCTCGAAGCTTTCCTGGCATTGAGTCATCCACACAAATCACACCCCTTTTCGGGTTAGACGACTCAGAGGAGTGGCAATTTATGAGAAATCTTCCACGAAGCGTCTATAATATATCCCGCCAAACCTAAGAAGCTTCGGACTTCTGTTACTGTAGTCGGTCGGGACCAGTTAGCTACTGAATCCACCTTCTTAAGATCCACCGAAATTCCGTTGCTGAGACTATGTGTCCCAAGAATTCCACTTCACGAAGCCAGAACTGACACTTCTTGGGCTTAGCAAACAACTTCTGGTCCCTGAGTGTCTGGAGAATTACTCGCAGATGCTCTTTATGTTCCTCATCTGTTCGTGAGTAGACCAAAATGTCATCAATGAAGACCACTACAAATTAGTCCAAAAAGGGTTTGAATATCCTATTCATCATATCCATAAACATCGCTGGGGCGTTCGTAAGTCCATACGGCATAACCGTAAGCTCATAATGACCATATCGAGTTTGAAAGGGTGTTTTAGGTATATCCTGTCATGCCTCGGGGGTTTCATTCAGCGGAAACGGTCCACAAAAAGTATGTATTTGGCGCGTAAATTTTTTTGAAAAACCTTCTTCCCCGGTGCGTGCCCAGACCCGCCGCATACACAGAATCACTCTGCAAACGGACAGAGTCTCCTTTATATATGCACGGCGTCGCGGCTAGTACAACGTCCAAACACAGTCATCATTTCAATCACAATAGTTTCTAACATACATACATGCACAAAAACTGAATAAATCTCACGGCCGATCAGTTTGAAAGGATAAATCCACAATTGTTGAAAACGGCGCCCACCCGGCACCCAGATTTTGAAAACCAGTTTCGAAAACAACATAAATCCACAGGGTTTTGAAAACAGTGCCCACACGACACTCAGGTTTTGAAATCCATTTTCACAATCCATAAATCCACAGGGTTTTGAAAACGGTGCCCACACGACACCCAAGTTTTGAAAACATTTTTCGCAATCTTTTTTTTTGTTTTCTTTTTTTTTTTTCTTAAAGCGGCCAACAGAGAGGAAAGGAAACTCAATAAATAAATAGAAGACATGCCGACATCCACACCGACCCCACGAGGGTATCGAGAACCACACAACAGTCTACAAATAGTAAATGAAATGCAAAAGAAAGGAGAAAGTACAGTCCGGGGTCTCCAGGGACCCAGAAACTCCTGCCTCGGCCTCACCGTCGCCTAACTATCCTCCCTGTAGGACCCTGTCACAAAGTGGGAAGTCAGCGACACAGTAATAATAATAAGGAAAGCAGGATAAAGAAATGCGTCCAACCGTAAAACTATCCGGAGCAAACCACCCTCCCAAAAAGGGAAAAGACCACGCACACCTGAATAACCTAATCCGGGCACCTGCCCCGGCACCACAACCGAGCACCTACCTCGTAAACCCGTCGGGCACCTACCCCGACGAGTCGCACCGCTCACGACCTCGGCGCCTCAAAACCCCCCACCTGCGGTGTGACACCCCCGGAATTTTGGATTAGTCCTCTATATAATGATATAATAGGACTAATCTCTAACCCGGCTATAGCATTTTGGATGGTAGCAAGATCCAAGAGGAACATGAGAGTTAAGCGTGCTAGAGCTAGAGTAGTTCTAGGATGGGTGACCATCTGGGAAGTGGGGCGTCACAGTTGGTATCAGAGCCATTCACCAGCCGAAAATGTGAGATGAGTCTCGGCTGAGCCAGGGTTATATAGCGGGTAGAGCGAGGCTCCCCGGCTAATGACCGTTGTGTGGAGTGCAGCTCCTCACAAGGTCGGCTAAGGCTAGCGAGACGAGTCTCACATCGCCTGGTGCTTGTGAGTTTCTTGAGCCTGACGTGGACTTCAGGGCTTAAAGGGGGTTGAATGTGACAGCCCCCCGGAATTTGGATTAGTCCCTCTAATAATGATATATAGGACTAAATCTCTAACCCGGCTATAGCAATTTGTTACGGAATTTGAGTTGGCGTATTTCGTGAAAGTATTAAGTCTTGAAGATTGAAGATGAAAGAAAGTTGGGATCATATACCTCAATCTCAAGAAAGAAGAATTCAAAAGGATCAGGTATGTTTAACTAAAGAATTTTGATGATCCGAATACTTCTTGTAGTGTAGAAACACTTGGAAGAATTTTAATTGCATAAAAATCAAAAACTGGACATGGGACATGTTCAGGATCCGGATCAGACCTTGCAATCCGGATCCCGAAGGGTGATTGTTTACATTGGCAATTTCAATCCGGATCCTAGGCCATTCCGATCCGGATCCCGAACATGGGATTTTGGTGATTGTATGAACGATCCGGATCGGGCCCTGCGATCCGGATCCCGAACCCTTGGTTTCTGGAATCGTCTATCTCGCTACTGCGATCCGGATCGCAGTAAATCCGATCCGGATCGCCGTCCGTAAAATTTCCAGAAAAGGTTGTTTTTGATCCTTATCTTCTTCCAATGGTTTCTAACCTATAAATAGACCCTTTATTCATTTTCTAGGGCATCCGAACATAATAGAAAAATACGACCGAAAAGAGAAAGATCCACATATAGAGAAGAAAGGAAATCAATAGATTAATTCTATGTTTCTTCATCTATATTGATTGATTTGATTCTAGGTTTTCCAAACTCAGATCTTGAGTAGAATCAAATCAATGAATACTTAGATGGTATTTCCGATCTATTTCTAATCTAAGTATTCGGCGGATCATCACCACCCAAAAACAACGATTTACCCTAAATCGGCGCGTGGACTCGCGTGGCCTTGTGGATTCAAGGTGCAACCGCTCTCGTGGATTCGGAGCGAGGTACGTTCGTGGATTCGAAGCGTGCTACTGGGTGAAGACCGTGGATTCGGTCGGACGTCGTGGACTCGACGTTGGACGCTGTGGATTCAGCGTTGGGGCGCAGATCGTGGATTCGACAAGCGTCGTGGAGCGAGCGGAGAAGATCTACTAGGAGCGTATGGTAAAAGGTTGAGTCGTCTGTGAGTACGTTATATCACCTTGTACGTGTGTTAATTCTAGTGGATTTCGCCGTGTTATCGGTCCCGTGGTTTTTTACTCCGGTTTGGAGTTTTTCCACGTAAAAATCTTGCGTGTTCATTTATTTTCCGCATTGGGTTTTATTGCGCAATGATTTTTGAGTGTTTATTGTTTACACCTATTCACCCCCCTCTAGGTGTTTTTTCCCCTATTTAGATCCATTACATAGTAACCCAACGTGGTATCAGAGCGGGAATAGGGTTGTAAACAATGGTGGAAGGTGGAAACATCAATCGACCCCCTTTCTTTGATGGAACAAATTATGCGTACTGGAAAGTACGGATGAAAGCCTTTTTAATTTCCATCGACGAACAGGTGTGGCAATCAATTGAATTAGGATGGTCTAATCCAACTAAAATTATTTCTGATGTTCGCACCTTAAAACCTAGGTCGAAATGGACCAAGGAAGAGATAGATTCATCTTCTTACAATGGCAAGGAATTAATGCTCTATTTAATGCTTTGTCACAAACAGAGTTCTCTCGCGTCTCGGCATGTGAGACTGCGAAAGAAATCTGGGATGTTCTTCAAGTTACGCATGAGGGAACTAACCTTGTGAAGATTCAGAAACTGCAAATGCTTACGAGCAAGTTTGACTCTATTCTATGGCAGAAAATGAATCTTTCACTACGATTACAAAACACGATTGCAAGATATCGTAAACTCATGTGCTAAACTTGGAGAGAAGATTCGAGAATTTAAAGTTGTAAGAAAGATATTAAGAACTCTTCCTGAACGATTTCGCCCAAGGTCGCAGCCATTGAAACAATTAAACACCCGGACGAAATGCGTGTAGAACAGTAGTGTGGTGTCTTTGTGCAAAGTATGAAATGACATTCCGACTAACTATTCTTCGGGAAAGGCTCCTCTTCTAAGAGTCGTCAGGTATGCATTGAAAACAACAAGG